>OY728135.1:2014924775-2014990039 GCA_963277665.1 Viscum album
CCATATTCATAAGCCTACCTCTCCATGTATTAAATGAATATTTATTCTATCTAAACATCACCTTATAATGACATCCTAAATTTAATTCATGTTATGATGAATAAAATATGATGTAATCCATTAAACTTCATATAGTACAACACCCTTAATCATCATGCCATGATGACACAAATCCTTACAAACGCATTGTCATACATCATATCATTCCTAATAAATACCTATATATATTCACTAGACCATATTGCTTCCACCAGAATCCAATGCCCCGACATTTTCCCAATTGGAAACTTGATACCATCATGTTATCAAGTCACCAATCCTACCAAATTAGATTTTCACTAAACAATACTGCACAAATCCTTAACACCCATCATTTATTTTTCATAAAATGAATTACAGCCCAAATAAATCTCATATCACTCAATCACACCCACATGGATATCCCCCCCATCCCTTAGACATCCAATACCCCCTGGATAGCCCCCCACCATTGTAGATAGCCCATACCCCTGGACAGCCCCCACCCCCTGAAGACAACATGCCCACCCCCCTGGACACCCCCACCCCCTAGACACCCCACCCCCAGACACACCCCATCCCTCGAAAACCCCACCCCCTAGAAATCCCCTCCACCACCATGGACATCCCCAAACCCCCTAGACATCCCCAAACCCCCCCCCCCACCCCAGACAGCCCCTCCACCCTCGTGGATAGCCCACCCATTCCCCTCGACACCCCGTACCCCCTGGATAGCCTCGCCACCCCTGTGGATAGCCCACCCACCCCCTAGACACCCCCTACCCTCAAGACATCCCAACCCCATGGACAGCCCCCCCCCCCCAGACCCCCCCCCCCCCCCACCACCACCCCCCGAACACCACCCCCCCCCCCCCCATCCCCCTGGACACCCTACCCCCTTGGACACCTCGTACCCCCCATGATAGCCCCCACCCCCACCCCTGTGGACAGATCACCCCCCTGGACACCCCCTACCCCCTAGACAGCCCCACCACCCCTATGGATAGCCCCACCACCCTTATGGATAGCCCACCCACCCCCCGTACACCCCTGACCGCTATGGACAGCCCCCCACCCCCAAGACATCCCCCCACCCCCTGGACACTGCCACCCCCCTTGGGTTGTCAATGTGATCACTCAAATAATCTACTAAAATATTAAATTTTTTCGATCTAAAATTTACTCAACTCGTGAATATTTTTGCTCCACAAGTGTATATGATCTTATACACTCATGTATAGTTCATTAAAAATATTTTTTTTATAAATATGAAATTTTATTGTTTTTTATATTATGATTCTCATATACAGTTACTGTGTTAGTTACAGTTTCATATAAATTGAACAATTATCATTTACTTAAATATATTTTTGTTGAAACTTCAATCTTATTGAATTGTTTTTGACGAAATGACTTATAACAATTTTTCTACAAAATGGATAGATGTTGGATGTATGAAACTGATAAGATCTCAAGCTATTTTCAAAACAATTGGAAGATATTTTTAGATTTTTCATTTCCAAATGCTTCACATAGTGGTCATATACACTACCCCTATTACATTTGTGTTGGGAGACCTTGGTTGAGATGTAAAGAAGTCAGATACCACATAACCAAATATGGTTTTCATGAAAACTATTCTGTGTGGTATCACAATGGTGAGAAAATGAATTATCAAATTGATGATGATCCATATGAGAGGACTTGATTAGGGAATTTGTTATATGACTGGTTTCTGTTTATTTGTCATCATGAAAAACAAAGGATTCTGACCCTAGAAGATTTCGATATGAGAATACATGATGCATCTAATGAAAATGACTATTTTTTCAGGGTGAAAAAATTGAATGACGTTTCCATGACTCCATTATATTGACAATGCGGTAAAATGAAAATGCTAGAATTTTTAATTTGATTGTTTCATGGGAAACTATGTATGAGATTTCTAAAACTTCCATTGATTACATTCTTACCTTATTGAAGGACTTAATTCCAAATGATGTAGATATTCCCTCAAAACACTATATCGCATGGATGTTAGTTGGGGAACATGGATTTTCAAGAAACAAAATTCATGCCTGACAGAAAGATTCAGTTTATTCTGGGAGGAAGTAGCTGAACAAAATGATTGTATAAAATGTTTCACATCCCACTGGAATCCAAAAGTTGATGGAATACCATCTTGTGTGCCACAGAATGTAATGTGGCACTATCCATTGATTCCCAGACTCCAAAAACTTTTTTTTTCTGATGAAATATCAATAAACATGTGATGGAATGATACTAAGAGAAATAAGACTAATGTTGTGTTGTTTTAACTTGCATATAGATTTTCATGGAAGTGATTTGATGCTCAATATCCTAATTTTGCAGCTGACGTGCATAATTTGAGGTTGGGTCTTTCATGGGACATTTTTAATTCGTTTGAGAAGATGCATGCGTCACACTTCACATGGATGGTTTTTATACACATTTACAATCTTCCCTCATGGTTGTGTATGAAAAAACCGTTCACTTTCATGAGTATACTCATATTTGTCCCTTCTAATCCCAACAATGATATAGACGTGTACATGAAACCTTTAATAAAAGAGTTCAAACTTCTTTGGGATGTGAGAGTCTGCACATACGATGAATGTTCAAAAGACATATTTCATATGTGTGATGTTCTTATGTGGATGATCAATGATTTTCCTACTTATGAAATGATGTCTAGATGGAGAACGAAGGGAAAACTATCATGTCCAATTTGTAGGAAGAATACATGATCCTGAAGACTAAAACATCGTTGTAGTTTCAGTTTTATGGAACATCGATGATTCTTGACAATGGACCATCCATAGAGAAATAATCATCAAAGATTTGACAATACCATGGAGAATGATGATCCACATCAGCGTATGTCCGGAACTGATGAGCTTAATGAATTGAAAGATTTCAGTGTTTTCATTCGAGAAGGGTTAAATGAAATTTGAAAAGGGAAAGACTGTTTCCATTGAATCTTGTTACAATTTGGAGATGAGAAGTATCTTCTTGGATTTGAATTATTGGTCAACCAATTTTTTATTTCATTTCTTATATGTAATGCACATTAAAAAAATAAGTGTGAAATGATGCTTTCGATTCTTTTAAATGTTAAGGGAAATACAAAATATGATTTACGGTCTCGGCGTGACTTGGTGGATTGGGGCATCAGACCAGAATTACATCCTATGTGTATCATTGAAAATAAATGTCAAGTTCCATGTACATCTTATGTGATGAAACCTAAAGAAAAAAACAATTTCTAGATGTACTAGAGACTATTAATGTTCCTGATGGCTATTCAAGAAACATATCTGATGGGTCAACATAAGAGACTTGAAGCTAAAATCTTTGATGACTCAGGATTATCACATCTTTCTGCATGAGTTTATTCAAATAGTAATTTGTCATATTTTTTCCAATAATGTGTGGGTGGCTGTTATTCAGTCGTGAAATTTTTTAAGAAATCATTGTGCTAAGAATTTTTCCAAATCATTCTTGAAAAAAATGTTGGAATATTCCCCATTAATTTTTGGTGAGTTAGAGAAAATATTTCCTCCATTATTTTCCACATGCATGCGGCATCTGACTGTCCATATTCCAACTAAAATACTTCTCAGATGACCTATTTCTTTTCATTGGATGTATCCAAATAAAATAAATATGTACACATTAAAGTCTTTTGTTCGTAACGGGAATCATCCTGATGGTTTTATCGTGAATGGTTACATGGCTCAAGAATTTATGGATTTTTTCTCTATGTATTTGTCGGATCATACTACAAGAATGATCAGACCTATGAGAAACAAAGAAGAATAATATGAACAAATTGAACCCAGTTTTCCATCAATTCCTTAATCATAAGGAATTATTGGATCATATACATTGATGAAATCAAGCCTTGAAGTGCAAGAGATGGCACATCGCACAATTTTGTTCAATTGTGAATTTTTCGAGGACTACATCTTATAACTAAATTGAATATGTAAATATTATATATATATATATATATGTTAAATTATTCATATTTTTATCTACAAAGAACATAAAGAGATGATAAATAGAAATCATTGTTCTTTATTTTTGATAAGGAGGGAGGCTTTTCATAGAAAAAGGTTTTCTGCATTGCTAAAATTAAAGGAAATAAGATTACTATTTAAAATAATTAAAACCATAATTAATTAAGTATAATATTTATGTATATTTCAGGTATTGATTTTTTTTGCTGACTCTGTGTCTAAGGAAATACAAGCTTTGGCTTTTGGTCCAAATATCATGATTTGTGACTGTAAATCAATTGTTATCAATGGGTAATGATTTATTATCACTGAATGAGAAAAGAAAATGAGAACACAATAAGATGGTGTTATGGTAACTGCCACAATATTCTATTATGCTAGTGCATTAGATAGTAGAACATGGTATGAAAATGTAGGTTATTATGGATTCATTGAAAAAATAATAATATTGGATTTTTATTCTCAGGGACAAGTTAAAATGATGACATTCCAATGGTTTGATTTAATGATGAGGAAGGGAACATTTATTGATTATTGTGAATTTTGAGTAAATGATATGACTTTTACTCTTGATAGCTTCCACCCCCTGGACACCTAGTGCCCCCTAGACAGTAACCCCCCTCATGGAAATCCTACCCACCCCCTTGGACATGTCGTACCCCCCTGGACAACCCTACCACCCCCGTGGATAGCCCCGCTCACCCTCTGGACACCCTGTACCCCTCTGGACAGCCCCATCCACACCCTGGATAGCCCTGCCCACCCCCAAGATAGCCCAACCACCCCCTGGACAGCCCCTCCCCATGTGGACAGCTTCCCACCCCCTTGGACAGCCCACCCAACCCCCTTGGACAACACCCCTACCCCACTAGACACCCTGAACCCACTGGACAGCCCCGCCACCCTCATGGAAAGGCTGCCAACCCCCCTGGATAGCCCCTCCTCCCATAGACTACAACCACCCATGTGGACAACCCTCCCCCCCCCCAGGACACCCCCTACCCCCTTGGACAGCACCTCCACCCCTGTGGACAGCCTTCCCACCAACATGGACACCTCGTACCCCCTGGAAAGCCACGCCCACCCCCCTGTACACCCCATTTCCCATTGGATAGCCCCCCCTCCCACCCTCGTTGACAACCCGCCCACCCTTGTGGACAGAACGTCCATCCCCTTGGACATCCCGGACCCCCTGGACAGCCCCTCCACCACTGAGGAGACACCACCCACCCCCTGGACACCCCGTTCCCACCTAGTCATCCCCTCTCACCACCCTGGACACCTCGTGCCCCCCCTAGACTACCCCCAACCCCGTGGACATCCCCCGACCCCATGGACAGCTCGCCCACCCCCTTGGACAACCCGTACCCCCTGGACAGCCCTTCCACCCTTATGGATAGCCCACCCACCCTTGGACACCTTGTACCCCCAAGATTGCCCCTCCCACCCTAGACAGCTTGTAAACCCTATATAACCCCCACCCCCATGGATTTCCACTGCCGCCCCCATGGACAGACCATCCCCCTGGGGACATCCCCCCACCCTTGTGGATAGCCTACCCACCCCCTGGACACAACCTACACCCTTGGACCGCCCCTCCACCCCTTTGGACACACCGTCCACCCCCTGGACACCCCGTACCCCCTGGACAAGCCTGCCTACCCCCTGGACACACTATGCCCCTTGGACAGCCCCCACCTTAGTGGAAATACCCCACCCCCATGGAATCCATGTGCCCTTGGACTACCCTACCACTCTTTTGGATATCCTTCCCACCCCTAGACAGCCCCCCTCCCCCCCCCCCTCGTGGACATCCCGCCCACCCCCACGGACAGCCCGCCCACCCCCGTGGACAGCCCGCCCAACCCCTGGACACCTCATACCCCCTAGACAGCCTCACCCACCCCCATGGACACCCTGGACCCCCTTGGACAGCCCCACCCCTGTGGATACTGCCCCACCCCCGTGGATATCCCACCCACCCCCTTAAACACCTTGTACCCCCTTGACAACCCTTCAACACTTGTAGACATCCCAACCACACCCTGGACACCATGTACACCCCTGGACCCCCCCCCCCCCATCATAGTGGATAACCCGCCCACCCCCGTTGACAGCCCGCCCACCCCCTGGACACCCCCTACCCCTCTCGATAGCCATGCCACCCCTGTGGAAAGCCCGCCCACCCCCTGGACAACCCCCCCCCCCCCCCCCCCCCCCCCCGTGTACAGGCCCCACCCCTGTGGATAGCCCACGCACCCTCTGGACAGCCCCGCCACCCCCGTGGATAGACTTCCCAACCCCCTGGACACCCCGTACCCCCTGAACAGCCCTTCTCACTTCCCCTGGATACCTTGTACCCCTGGCCACCCCCCCCCCCCCCCCGTGAATAGCCTGCCCACCCCATGTGGACTGCCTTCCCTCCCCCTTGGACACCCTATACCCCCCCTGGACAGGCCCCACCCCCATGGACTACTCGTCCACCCCATGGATACCTCGTACCCCCTAGACAGCCCCGCCTACCCGCCTTTACACCCTGGGCCCCCTGGACAGCCCCCCCAGCCACATGGATAGCCCCCCCTGGACACCAATGTCCCCTGAACAGCCCCGCCACTCTCATGGATAGCCCACCCACCCCCTGGAAACCTTTTACCCCCTAGACACCCCCACCCCCATGGACAGCCAACCCACCCCCGTGGACAACCCGCCGACCCCCCGGGACACCCCTACCCCCCTCGACAGCCTCACAACCCCCGTGGATAGCCCACCCACCCACTTGGACACCCCTCCCACTGTGGACATCCCCCAAACCCTAGACACCCCCACCCCCTAGACACCCTGGCCCCCAAGATATCCCCACCACCCCTATAGACAGACCCCCCCCCCCTCTACCCCCACTAGGCAGCCCCTCCCATCACGCTGGACACCCCATACCACCTGAATAGCACCCCACCCCTATAGACAGCCCCACCCACCCCCTGGACACCCCTACCCCTCTGGACAGACCCACCACCCCAGTGGACTGCCCTCACCCCCTTAACATCCCCACTCCCCCATTTATTATAGGGTTTCTAACAACTCTAAGATCACATTAATCATAGATACCAACTTCGTTGCCTCCTGTAATCCTTGTTCACCAATAAAAAATAGTGAATTCTGTTTTAGAAACTCCCATACATAATCAATGATCCAAGAATAACATGGGTATTCCACTTCCACAAGATTTTGACTAGAGACCATGACTAGGAAGATAATAGCTGGATCAATAGAATGACAACCTTAGATATTCCCTTATAGAATTTTTGGTTCATTTATAGTGGTAACATTATAATGAATTTTTAAAAACAAAACCTTGAGTAAAATAATATGATGCTCTAAAACTGGGGACATGAAATTCCAAATCCCATAATGATACATCATAAATAATTCTCCATAAAACCATTTCAGAACCACAAAATAAAGACTTATTTATATATAAAAATCCCCAATGGTTTATAAAAATACCCTATAAGTATCCATTTCAAAAATAATATTGTATTTTTGTCCCAAATTATAATGTAATACACTTCCTAATAACCAAATCCCCCTTCTAACATACACACCAAAAGCATTCATTTTTTCCAAAATAAACACATACTATTGAAATAAACAATATTCCAAAACCAATTTAAAAATAGAAATGATCTTTAAATCCATGAAATTCATTCCATTAAAACAATTACAGCCCCCACTCCAAACCCTCCTAGACACCACCCCACCACTTGGACACCCCCACCCCCTGGACACCCCCAACCCCATGGAAATCTTTCCACCCCTGGACACCCCCCCCCCCCGGACACCACCCCACCACCCTTGGATAGCCTTATACCCCCTATACGGCACCCGCAAACCCATGGATATCCCCCACCCCTCCTAGACTCCACCCCACCACCTAGACACCCCTACACCCCTGGACACCCCACCACCATGGATAGCCACCCACACCCCCCCTTGACACCACCCCACCCCCCTGGACAGCCCCCAAACCCCTAGGACTACCCCCACCCCCTGGACACCACCCCACCCCCTGGACAATCCCCCCCAACACCCCTGCCCCTTGGACACCACCCACCCCCTAGACACCACCCCATCTCCCAGGACACGCCCATGGACACCCCCACCCCCCAGACACACCCCCAACACCACCCAACCCTCTGGATGCTCCCCCAACCCCTCTTAGACACCACTCCACCACCTAGACACCCCCACCCCTCCTGGACACCCTAACCCCATGGAAAGCCTCCCCCACCCCCTGGACACCACCCCACCACCTTATACAGTCCCCAACCCCCTGGACAACTTCCACCACCCTAAACACCACCACAACACCTAGGCAACCCCTACCCCCTGGACACCCCCCACGCCCTGGACACCCCCACCTCCTAAAAAGCCCCTCAACACCCTGGCCACCACCCCACCACCCCTGGAAACCCCCATGGACACCCCCTCCCACTACCCTGGACAACCCCCCCCCCCACCACTAGACACCCCCACCCCCATGGACACTCCCCTGGACACCCCCCCCCCCACCCCCACGGACACCCCTACCCCCTTGGATAGCCCCCAACCCCCTGGACACCCCCACTGGACACCACCCCACCCCCTGTACACCCTCTACCTATGGACATCCCCCCCCCCTTGGACACCACACCACACCCTGGAAACCCCTACCCCTTGGACATCCCCAAGACAGCCCAAAAGTAGATCCCCCCCCACCGAACAGAATATTACTATCATCTAAACCAAATATTTCCCAGTGTTATTCTTTTTTGGATTTTATAACATTCATTATTTCGTTCATGTTCTTTTTCAACAAATGGAAGCACTTTTGGAAGCAAAATTAGGTGAACAAAATGGATGAAGGTGTAGATTAGAGTGGTGGATGTAGTTTCTTAACAACACAGTCTCAAATATTGAATCACGACAATATTATTAATTGTAATATATAAGTATTATAAATTGATATTCCCCACATTGGACTAGGAATTGGTATCAATTCTTAGTAATAGTTTATTGACTGACCAAATTACCAGGACTCTGAATTTGAGCTTTGTTGGAAGACTAATGAGAAAACATTCATCTGTTACCCAATTTCAGAATTTAGTAATCTAGAAGGAAATGGTTTGGAAAGTAACTACTTGGAATTGGAGGACTATTATAAAAATATTATCTTCTGGTGAATATGGAATGAAATTTTCAAATTGTATGCAATGTTGGAGTCTTTTTTATGAAATATTGGATTTTGTGTGCAGGTGCATTGGATTGTGTCTCCAAGTGTATTTACTGTAGGTGTATTGGAGTCTGGTGTATGCAATATTGGAGTCTTCTCCATATTGGATTATGTGTGCAGGTGATATTGGATTTTCTGGCTTCCTACAGGTGTATTGGGTTCTTCATATCTTGGTGTTAGGTTTGGCAGTTGTAGTGAAATCTGGGTGAAGGATATACCAACGGTTTATAACAATTGGTATACTACTGAAAGAAATTTTAACACTATGCCAACAATTTACAACCATTTTTATAGGGGTTAAAGGTATACCAATTATTACATAAGAGTTGGTATATCAAAGAACTTTTTCATTTTACCAACAGTTTACTACAACTGTTGGGAAAAAACATATACCAACGGTTCAAAAACCATTGGTAAAACACATAATTCTTTGTAAACCAACGGTTCTAAATCGTTGGTATAGATTTTTTCCAACGGTTATAGGTAACTTTTGGGAAGCTATTATTTCTTGCAGCATATACCTAGGGTTATTTAGAAATTGTTGGTATATATATATCCCTACACCGGACATACCGATGGTTTGGAAAACCATTTCTATACTGTATGCGAACGGTTTTTCATTCAATACCAATACTGTTAAACCATTATTATAGATTAACATTCCTATAGGGACAGTACTAGGGACCTTGTGAAAGGATAATATCTATGAAAAGTACAACAAGTGTGGGTTTTGGTTGAAGGAAGTCGCATTCTTGGGTCATATAATCACAAGAAATGGGATATATGTATATCCCTCCAAGATAGATGCAATTGAGGGATGGTCGAGGCCAACATCAGTAATCAATATCCACAGCTTCCTGGTGTTAGCTGGATATTATCACTAATTTCTGATAAATTTATCATGATTGTCCAATACACATACCGAGATAACTGGGAAGGGAGTAATGCTTTCTTGGAGTGATGAATCCAAAGATAGCTTCAAGGTGCTGAAAAGGTGGATTATTACTGTGACCATGATCCCACTACCCATGAGTAGAAATATTTTTTTCTGGTATTTAGTGATGCTTCAAAGAAGATATTAGGACGTTTATTGATGAAAAATGACAATGTCATTTCCTATGCTTCAATGAAATTGAATATTCATGAGGAAAACTATCCAACACATGATCTGAAGCTCGGTACATTAATATTCATTTTAAAAATTTGGTGACATTACCTATTTGAGGAGAAGTGTGAAATATACATGGATCAAAAAATCCTAAAGTATATATTTACATAGAGAGAGTTGAATATGTACCAATGATGATGTATAGAGAAGATGAAAGGCTACGATTTCTCAGTACATTACCAACCTGGGAAAGAAACCATGGTGGCAGATGATCTAAGTAGAATGGACCCAGCAATTATATCATTGATGAGAATTGAAATGGATTCAATATTCATAGATTTTATGAATATGGACATGGGAATCATAAAGAAGGTAACATCTTCAATCCTTTCACAAATGACTACACAATAATCTCTTTTGGAAAGGTTAAAGTATTTGAAAATGGATGATGTGGGGATTCAAAATAAAGTGGAAACTATCAAAAAGGGGAAATCCTCAGAGTTCAATGTTAATGAAGAAAGAATTGTGATATTTTGGACATGTATATGTGTTCCATAAAATTATTAGTTAAAGAAATAATTTTAGATGAAGAACATAGTTTGAATTTATCTATTCACCTAGCAAACACAAAGATCTATCGAGACCTCTGAGAGAATTATTAGTGGGATAACATGAAGAAGGAGATCACTATATATACTTCAAATTGCCTAGTATGTCCACAAGTTATGTCTAAGAGGAATAACTCAAAGGGGATGATGAAACCATTACCCATAGAAATGTGGAAATGGCGTAACATAATCATGGAATTCATCACCAGACATACAAAGACATCAAAATAAAACAATGAGATCTGAGTTGTTGTGGATTTTCTTACAAAGACTGCTCAGTTCGTTGCAATTCTGGAGGATTTCTCATTTGATCAACTTACATAGATATACATCATAGAATGGGTAAGGTTCCATGGAGTACCATTATCTATTGTATCTGATCTAAATCCAATATTCACCTCCATGTTTTTGAAGAGCCTTCAACATGATCTGAATACTGAGATAAACTTCAATAGATCTTATCATCATCAAACTAATGGCCAATCTGAGCTGACTATCCAGAAACAAGAGGACATGATGAGAGCATTCTCAATGTACTTCAATGATGTATGAGATCAACATCTTCTTTTTCTTTAGTTCTCTTACAACAATAGTTTCCACTCAGGAATCCAAATGGCTCATTATGGAGCCCTTTCTTGGAAGATGTGTAGAATATCAACATGTTGGGATGAAGTTGGGGAGTGAAAACTCCAAGTTCCAAAAATTATCAATGGATTGATGGAGAATTATAAAACCATCCAGCAGTGCATTATAGCTATATAGAGTTAACAAAAGGGATATGATGATAATCATCGATGAGACCAAGATTTTGATGTCGGAGACATGGTATTCCTATGTATATCACTATGGAAGAGAGTTATGAGATTTGGGAATAATAGAATGCTTAATCCAAGGTACATTGGCCATTTTGAGATCCCTGATCACATTGGAGCAATGGCCTATCGACTAGCACACCCACCGATCCTCTCTCAATGATGTATTCCATGTATCACTCTTGAGGAAGTACAAACCTGAAACATCACATGGCCTCAATCCAGAGGTGGTACCATTGGAGAACGACCTCTCTTATGAAGAGAAGCCTGTAAAGATCTAAGATCGTAGGGAAAATTTCTACCAAATAAGACAATTTCCCTCATGAAGTGTTATGGAGAAACCAGAAGTTTGAAGAAGAAACGTGGGAATTATAGGAAGTGATGAAGCAGAGTTACCCAAATTTGTTTTATTGTGTGAAATGGAAATTTTGAGAGAGAAATTTCTTAAGGGGGAAGATTGTAACAACCCATACATTTATTAATTAAAATTCTTCTTGATATAATTAAATTTATTGTTATATATATTGGATATATAACATGTTCACTTATATGGTTTTATGATTTTTGATTTTAAAATAAAATTAAGAATTTTTATCATTGATAATATAGTCATTGAATAGTGATCACATTATTAGCATAACTATAGGGCTTTAACAAATACAATTTACTCATAAAAAGGAAGTGATGGCCTCATCCAGTTGAGTTGCAATGTACGAAGCCCATTTTTTGGGGTTTAGAAAGGAGGTTGTGTCGTTGGCCTTCAATCTTGACCAATCCCAAGCCGGGCTTCAACATGTTAAGATTGAACGGAACTGCCTATGGTAGAAGTGTAATTTGATAGTAATTGCCACCATAGAAATATTATCTGAGCTACCCCAAGATTCTATAACCATCTCACACCTTACCCTTTGGTATTATGTGGTTGTTATAAGTGGTTACGTAACAAGACTTTAACACTATGATTATGTGCATTATTTTTGTATATAATAAATAATATACATTTCTTTTATTATTGTTACCTAGTATATGTTTTTTTAAATCCCATATATTATTTTTAAATAATATTCAATTAAGAAATATAATTTGAAAAATTAATGTATTTTATATTTAAATAATATTTTAATAAAAAAATTATGACTAAATTAATTTTTATTAAATAGAAATGATCATATAATTTTTATGAATACAATTGTAATTTTTATTAAGGTTTGAAAACTGTTTTTATCAAACCCATGAATTTTTTATAAATGTTGGTTTTTATTTTAAGAGTGAAATTTCACATGTTTAGAAAATTATCTAGATAAAATTAATATTATTTTTTGAATCAGGATGTCGAAATCATCCAACGTTAAAATTTTCATTCTTTTCTGAGACATTATTTTTTAGGTAAAAATTAAATACATTTTAATATATAATGTGTTATATTACATCATAATGACCCAATTGTGATGTAATAAAATACTATAAAAGGGATTTAAAGAAAATATATGTTTTACCATTAAAATAATGTGATTTTAGGTTTGTTTGACTAATTTTAGGGTGCCTTAGTGGACCCTCCATGACTTATAAAACATTTCAAAATTTTAATTTAATTTTTTAAGAGTCTTACTCAACTCCATATAATCAAGCCTAACATTCTAAAACATTCTGTCTTTGATCTTGTAAAATAATTTTTTCTACTCCTCTTTAGAAAAAACTATTGGAAAAACTCATGGTATAGTTTGTGGTTTTGATTAGTTTAATTTGTGGGTCCCAAAACCTAAATAATATTGAATTCCCTCTCTTTTCCTATATAAATGTACCTACGCTCCCAATTCCTATTCATTCAAAGCCTTTGGAGATCTACCAACCTATGAAATCCCATATCTAGAATCTTTACATGGTTCCTCAAGATCCCAATAATCTTCTCTCAATCTTATCCCAATCTATTGGGATCACAATTCCTAGTAAAGGATTTATTCCTCTAATTTTTTGTCTAAGTTTTTTTAGGTTTCTATACCCTTATCTATTCAATTATAAATGTTGGGGTATGATTTATCACCTCATCCATACTTCCCTACTTATCTTTTAATGAGAATATACCCCTTTATCTCTCATTAATTCCTCCTATGTACACCCATTACCATATTGAAATTCCATAAGGGATTTCTCTCTCCTCATTTACATTCAAGAAATTGTTTTCTTTTATGAATATCTATTCCATTAAATTTGTTGGTAAATGTATCTATATGTAACTCTTACAATAAATTTTATTCACATATGATGAGACACACCATTCTCTCTCATCAACCATTTTTATTAATTCTTATGTCACACCATTATGCTGCCAAAATTGCACAGCGTTTTTCCAAGCCAAAGTCATTATGTAGTGAATACAATGCCCATTTCCCTATCAAGGGTATTCACCTTTATGCACATTTACTTATTGATTTTGTAGTTTCAGTTATTAATTCCAAAATACATTAACATGTAAAAAATGATTATGTTTAATGAATCTGTGTTATATGATCCATGCGGCACACTTATGCATGAAATGAAATTATTAAGAAGGGTGAACCCTAGTAGTGCATCAATGAATTAGGTAAAGATTAGTATAATGATACATCAAGTGAAATGAGGGTTTACTCATTCTAATTCATGTGAAATGAGGGTTTACTCATGCTCAATGTGCAATTATTCTTGTCTCATGATAATATCACGTTTAATATTGTTTCCACATTTCCATGTTATGATAATCATGCAATATGATACCTTTATGTTCATGTTTCTCTTGTGGTACATTAATATGCCTATTGCCTAACATATAATATATTATTCATGTTATTCCTTGTTTACTCCCTTACTGGGCTTTATAGCATACCATTTTCTTATGGATTTCCTCAAGTTATCCCATGTAATACTAAGTACGAAGGAATGTTGTGGTCATGTAAAAGATTTTTCCAATAAAGATGTTGTGTTTTATATTCTAAGTTGTTATTTAATGTTCCTAAGCCCCAGTGAAACTAGAACTCTCAATATTCTAGGTTTTATTAAGTACAAGTTTATATAATAAATTATGTTTAAATGTGAAATAAAGAGCAGGTTTTTATAGTAGGTTCCAATGTCATGCTGGTCTATACCATAAGGAAGTAATGTTTTTGGAAAAATAGGTTTCACCATAGTTGATGTTACTATGTTAGATTATTTGGTAAAATTTTAATGTTACACCATAGATCATTATCTTGTGACACAACTTAGAAATTTCAGTCAACTAACATCTTTGGTCAGAAAATGAATGTGAAACTCGTTTTATATATCATATGGAGTCTAATTTAGGTTTCATAGGAAATTAAAGTCCCATTAATTATAGGCGATACTTATAATAATCTTGATGAAAGGTGATTTATTCATAGAAATTTTATTGAAAATAAAACATATTAGATGTAACACCCTGAGATTTTATGAGAAATATTTTTTTTTATGTATTATGTTATACGCAACACCAAATGAATCTTTCACTACACAAAAAAAAATTTTGGCTTGCGTTACACGTAAGAGAAACCTTCCTCGATAGCTTGCGTTGTACGCAATACCAAGTTTCACTAAACAATCATTTGTTATATAAACTAGCCTTTATGAAAGGTGATACCAAATTTTGGAAATTTTATAAATTTTATCATTCAAAATGGCCTTCATTTTTGGATTCGGAATATCGAAATTAGCCTAGGGTGAAAGTTTGGTATTTTTCTGAAATCTTTCAATTTTTTTGATGAATACTGAAAACACTTAGTTATTGGTTAAAACTGACTTTTTATTTAAATAATCAATTATTTTATTTAAATTTATTTAGGTAAAAATAGATACATAAAACCTATATAAGTTCAATTTAATTCTTTGGATTAATTTTTTAATAATTTTATATATATAAAAATATTATTGAACTTTTGTCCGTCTTTTACCCACCTCCTAAGAGAATTTCCAAATTTATAGAAAACTTAATTTCACCACTTCTGTGAGTGGAATTTCAAAAATATGAGAGAAACGGTTGATATCAGTAAATAAAATGTCTATCAATAAGATAAAAACAATTTTTGGTGAATTGTATCTTTTTCCATTTATTTACCACGGTTAAAAGTAAATAGGATAATTAAAGGTAAAAATGATATTATTATTACCCTAACTCATGTCCTAATTATATCGGATAAGTTTAATTAGACCAAAAACAAACTTAGGAATTAAATATTACCATTTAGGTCCACTTGGATTAGATTAGGACATTTATTATTATTTAATTCAATGAAAAGTTAAATAAGTTAAAATCAACGTTTAATAAGTAAAACATTTTTAATATAGGGTTATAAATAAGATAAATTCGACTATAGATTTTTATTATAAATTAAAAATATTTAATACACAATGTTATTTTATCTATAATTTTTAGACAATAAATAATTTAATTTATTAATGACACAATGATGATGTAGTAATTATTTTATTAATGAAATATTAACATAATTGATATTATAAATAAAAAAAAATTAATTTGAGACTTTTTTATTAATTAAACTAATTTTATAAGTTAATATAACATATTAGGGTTAGTTAGATGAATTTGTGTCAAAGTAATAATGCTTTTATGAATTTAGAAAAAACAAAATAACAAATAGTGTCTAAATTGACATAAAAGAGTTTTTAAAACAAATATTAAATTATTAATTGATATTCTATTCTTAAAAATATAAGGTTCTTCCAAAAGACTTATATAATAATATATATTACATTAATGAACCAATTAGGGTTCGATTGGTAGTTTATTGTATGTTTTTTAACCATATAGTGTAAGAATACAAGAAGATATGGTAAAAGATAAATTATTTAACTTAGAGTTAAATCTAAATGTTAAGGTAAAAATAGTAACCTAAACTTGTATAAAACCTATTTATTGAGATTATTTTGACCCATACCCACCCAATACTCGAAATATTTCACTTTAGAGCCATTATAAACTGAAAATGAATTTATTATAAGTTAATACTTTTTTGTTTCTAAAGGTGCCCCTCTCCTCCCTTATAAAAGTGAACCTCCTACCTCTCCTATTCACAGAGTTTTGAGCCTTCAAGCTCAGAAACCCCTACCCATTTCTCTTCTCAACATCTCTAGTTATATCATAGAGGTTTTGGTCTTCGAAAAAACACCAACTCTATTGCCCTAAGAGGATGTTTAAAAGAGACACATCAAGGAAGAGGTAATCTCTTCTACTGATTCTTTCAAGTTTCTTTCTTCTTATACTTCATCTTCTTTATTTATTTCTTTATAAAGTAATAACATTGGTATCACTCATATACTGATATGTTATTATAAATATGTGACTAAATATTTAACCTTTTATCCATCCTATGGAAAACATAATCATCGCGCGTGCGTATGTACAGAATACCATCTCCACATCATGGTGTAATCTATTTTCCACCACCACCTTACTTGGATGGGTATAATGGTGTAAAAAACTATATATGATTATTATAACATGATACTGATTCTGAAATATTATATCATCAACTCTAATTCAATTCATATAATTATGGGAATGATATCATCGCACATGCGTATGTACAGCCTACCGTCTCCACAACGTGATTCGACTCGTTCTACATGATCTTCATTGAATATTGATTATATAAATGAATTTAATGAATAAATATTATATATATTACACTAATACCATTATTTAAATGAGTTATATATAACCTAAAAAGAGTAATAATAATATATTTTACAAAACATGCATAAGAACATAATGCAATGAACACCTGAATAACAAGTAGTAATGAAATATTACTAATACGAAGATAATAATATGACCATATATGATATCATAACAATGAATATGATTCTATAATAAGTCAATGACATTATTTAAATTATTATACAGGAGGTTCGGAAATGTATGAATCATATCGGATCTAAGGTATGGGAAAATATCACAATCTCATTTTTATCCGAGATTATTTATACTTCAAAATTTACTGGGGAATATTTATCATCCACATACATGTTTCCTCAATACGTAATATTATTACTATCCTCCTACAATTTTTGAAATCCAATTTTACCTATTGGTGAATGTTAGTAAAAGATATGAAAGGAATCTTTTGTTTTTTCATGACAAGATACTTTTTTGACTTTTCCAGCCAAAGTACGAGAAGAATGTTTTTTAACTTATACGTCATGAATAGATTTTTATGATTTCATAGAACATTATTTCCCTGAAGCTTACTTTAAAATTTTTCATGTTTATTTTTAGTTAACTTCTTTTAGTTTAAAATTTTATGAAATGTTGA
Source organism: Viscum album (assembly GCA_963277665.1). Taxonomy (NCBI): domain Eukaryota; kingdom Viridiplantae; phylum Streptophyta; class Magnoliopsida; order Santalales; family Viscaceae; genus Viscum; species Viscum album. The sequence goes on from OY728135.1 coordinate 2,014,942,954, forward strand.
TCAATGAAAAGAATTTTGAAGTAGAAAGGATATTTTCCTCAAAAATGGAGTTCAAGTGTTTTATCAAAATTATTTTCCATCTAAGATAATATATGGATTTGTTTATATCCCTATTATTACATTGATTTGATTATGTTATGATGAAATTATTTTTATGAAGTCCTTTCATCTTATTTGGATTATGTTATGATGGCATGATTTTTAAGAATCCCATTTTTTTACATGGGTTATGCTATGATATATGATATATGATTTTGTGGCACACATAAGAATGGTATCATAATGAGATCGGTAGGACCTATATCCACCTCCAATTCATTGGGTAAATATTTATATCTCATTAGATAGACATGGCTGGAACATCAATTTAATCCGGTTTAGTGATAAAGGACTAGAATGAGGAGTGAACTCGGTTCAGAAATGGACTTTGTCCGCTATGATAGTCTTGGAAATGATTCTCGGCTAATATGAAATGATTTTTTATGATTATGTGTGTATGCCACAAAGTTTCATGTTTTATGTTATGATTACATTTCACTACTATGATTTATCCCACGTTATGATATTATTATCACTTTTGCAGGGTAGGATTTTTAAAATATTATGTTCTTATGAATATGATATGATTGATATTTCCTTTTTTACCCATACTGAGCTTTTGAGTTGTCACAAACTAGGCTGGGTCACCATCCGACCCTGCACCTGACCCGGTCCACGGCAAGGCCCGAAGGGCGTTCCCGATCCCCACGGGCTTGAACAAGTGCCCGGGTATCAAGAGTAACCTGTGGGAATGGTTTACTCGAAATGGTATACACAAACACTAACAAGATAATAAAAATGAAACTAGGAATCGACAACCAAAGAGACCATAAAACTGAAATCAAAATTTAAAGGTTTACAACTAGAACCAACGTCCAACAAAATGACAACAAAAGAGACTAAAACTATAAATCAAACCTCCAAGCGACAAGAGTGGCGTAGCAACCGCACGCCACAACACCAACCTGCATGAAAAGGCCACTAACAACTCGAACCACCATCGTTGAGCACGATGTCACAACCTGGAATACACCAGAAACAATGTCAGCATACACCCGAAGGTGTATGCAGGGTGTGAGCGAATGGCCCAGTAGGACGTCACCCAATAAAGAGGTTCCATGCCACAACATCAGAAGGAAAATTAAATGTGCTTATTCAAGTTATACTTTCGAAATGATTTTAAAGAAAACATTTACAAACCAAATACTAAAGGAAAACACTAAAAAAAAGAACTAATTTCGAAACACGATTTTAAAGAGCAAGAGAAAAGTTCATTTATGGGCACACACACACACAATCACACACACACACACACACACACATACTCATACACACACACACACATACACACACTCACACTCACACCCAAGTGCTCCTCCGTATGCCGACGAAAGGCACCACACCAAATATGGTAGAGCATTATGGGCAAATCCCCTAAGGTTCATCTAGCTCGAGTGGGACCCTAGAACATCGTGTCTCGGTGAAACGTGGCTTAGAAGGCCATGACCCTCATAAAACGTGTCTTAGAAGGCCACGACCCTCAGATATCATATGTTTAGTTAGTGTTGTAATCATCAATCCAGCTAAGTGAAACAGGGACGATACCCATCCGGTTCACTAGCGCACTAGTTCTAGTCCACCAACCTAGATACACAAGGTTTTCTCATGTTCTAAAACAAGTTTCACATTCAAATAGTATATTTCTTTCACATATCGCAGACCAAACAAGATATTGCACACAAAAGTCACCATTTGCATACAAAAGCACTATTTCAAAGACACACTCACACCACATGTCTCATTTTGTAAAAATACACCACATTAAAAATGAACCCGTATTCAACTCCTACAAAGCACCATTTTAGCATCATATAAATGTACCAATAAATCATTTCATTTATTACTGAAATCATTTCAAAAAAAACCAAGAAGACTTTACACCGAAAAAATCTTGATTTTATATAGAGGCGTCACTTTAATACTTGATACATGAGGTAACCATGTCAAAACTTGTTTTCCATTATTCAAACAATTTTTCATTTCAACTTCAAAAGTACACAACAAGGAAAACACACCAAAAGTGATTCATATACTTTGAAAATGTCTATTTTAAAACACAAAAACCTAAAGTGACTTGAAAACACCTTTCCCACCTGTCGAACAACCCTCAAAAACCTTTCAACCATGTTTCGCACACAAAGCGCCAATTAAAAAAATAATTCCTCAATTTATAAAACTTATCGCATGCAAAAGAATCCATTACAAAATCAATTTCACAAATTTACCCTTATAAAACATCATTTCCACTCTATAAACAATTATTAAACACTCCTAAAATTTTCCACAATAGGATCAAAATGGGAAATAACATATCCATTTCTAAAGAGAGTGCAATTTTCATCACGCACACATGTGAAAAAAAATTTAAAACTCCTTTCGCACAACCTATTAAACACAACAAATCACTTATAAAACCACACACATATAGACAACAAAAGCATACTATTTTGGAAACCCATTTGTTCATCAAACGAACACGCCAAAACATTATAAACATAGATCGCACCATGAAACTAATTCATAGAACATATTAAATTAAACTAAACAAACTAAATTATCTAAATGATGAAACGGCATGGAACCACCTACCTTTGATTCCAAGACTCCCAAGCTTGGGTGCGAAACTCCAATCACAACCAATTCGCATCACAACCAACTCAATTGATACCCTAAAGATTGAATTCGAACAAAATAAGGATTCAAAAACAACCCAAAATGAAACTCATACCCGCGGGAAAAAAACCAAAATAACCAAACTCAAAGAAGGAAAGAAAAGAAATAATAAATGAAAAATAATAATAATATTAAAATTAGGGGGCTTAGCTAGAGGCGGCCACTGGAAGGAAGCTGTGTGAGAAGGACCGAGGGAGGGGAGGCCGCCGCAAAGTAGCGCGCCACAAGGAGAGGGAGCAGGGGCGACGCGGTGGTGGTCCGGTGTGGGAGGGGGCTTGGTGCGACGACACGATGGGGAACAGCGGTACGGTCCAGTGAGGTGGTGATGCCGGAGTAGGGTAGACTCGGGAGGAGGCCAAGGGAGGTGATGTGCGGCGCAAGGAGACCCAAGGGGGAAGGGGGTGCCGCGACGGGAAGAAGAGGAGGAGGCCGACAGTGCACATGCTGAGGAGAAGACCTGGTGGTGCGGTGTAAGGGGAAACCAGGTTGTGGCCCACACCAAAAAGAAAAAAACAGGGAAGAAAACCCTACCAAAAAAAGAGAATGAATAAATAAAAAAAACTTAAAACTAAAAATTAAAATAACTAATAACTAATAATAATAATAATAATACCAGAACATGAATAATGATGTTAATATTAATTAAAATAATAAAACCAAGTTGATAATAATAAAACCAAATAAAAAGTTATATCAATAATAATAATAATAATAATAACAATAATTTAAATGGTAATAATAATATTAATAACTTAATGAAATTTATATTCCCAACACTTTCAACAATATGAATAATAATAATATTAACATCCCCCAAATATTAAAACAAACCATTAAATATTTATCACATTTCTTATTTAATTTAATTTTCATTTTATCTCCCTTAAAAATTATTTCATTATTAATCACTTCTTTATTTAATGGGTTGCACGTCAAGCAGGCGTGCGGAGAACTGAGCGAGGTCGTGCGGCAACCCAAGCGAGGTCACGTGGTTTTGATAGTGGTGCACTGAACACTGAAAAGGCCACAAAATGCGTTTCAGAATAAAACTTAGAAATTCTATGTTCGAGTCTCGACCCGAACTATCTGATGCACAATAAAAATAATAAATTAAGTAATATAAAAATTACAGGCGTGACAATTCTCCCCACCATAAAGAATTCTGTCCCCAGAAAGCCACAGCTAGGGTTGAGGCACAAATAAGAATCTGATACCCCAATAAAGTTCAAAGAGGATCTCCACAACCAACAAGCAAAAAGCAGCAAAAGCAATGTGCTTAGACAAAGTGACTCAAATGAAAACCTCAAGAAGCATGTAAAAAGACTTTATGATATGTGTTTCCCACCCTAATGATCTATAACTCCTCCAGTTGATTGACCTAGGAAATGAACTCTCGCACCTGTGGAAACCAATCTCACAATCCAAGACACCTCAAGCATCATTGAACGAAAAACACACCATTTTGCTGGAACGAAGATACAAGACCAACCCGCATCCAAAGAATACTTCAATAACCTACCTCTAAACCATCTCTAGGAACAAAACTGAATGGCCCACCACAGGAAAGCCCGATGGGGCTCTCCACTATTAAAAACTTTCCGATGCCCGAGACGAGACTAGAAAATCGACACGAGGAGGCCAGGGCGGACTCTACACCATTAAGAACCTACTATCTCCCAAGATGGGTTTGGGAAATCGACATCGGGAGGTCCGAATGGACTCCCCACCATTAAAGAGGAGTCCAACTTCGATTCATTTTAGAGATATTTTTACGAGATCTGATGTGGGTCTCCCCGCCATTAGAAATAACAGCAGGTACAAAAAATTAGAAAAAAGGGATTCTCGATGGGGACCAAACACCCCACCACACGGTGCAGGGAGGGAGGGGCCCAACTACCGGGGCGTCAAAAGATTGACCCAAGAAAAACCATCATTTCCACATTCCTGGATGATAATTATTCAGATTTTAGACATATTTACTCAACAAACCCCATAAGGCCACTATAGTGATTACATCTAGTGGAACGTGACCCCCAAGACATTAATGCACGAGACGAACACTACTCCACATGGTCACGAAAACCTTATGCAACCAGACTGCTCATTCGAATAGAACAAACATAGAAAACAATTTAAGCTGCTTTCACTTTCAACACCGATGACAGAAATGAAATCGGGGTTTTATACAATCTCGGGGTTCCTGACCACGTGCCAGCTTCACTCCGAGGCCTATGGCTGGAGCCCTGATGTTTGAAGCATCTCCTGCCTCGTAGTCAGGAATTGAAGACTCCAAAACGGATCTTCTCCTTTTGGTGTCACATACAACCACACTACAACCAAGGAAACACCGGAAACCACAACACATTATGACATCCAACTGATCTTACACCGAACAATCACCAACACAAGATCTTTAATGGTGCATGCACATCACCCTTTGTCACATTGGATGAGAACACGACACCACGGATCGTCACCTGAACTTGATCATTTCTATTTAGAGGAAAATTATACGGAGAGGGACTTCAAACTGAGTCTTAAACAACATGTGATTCCTGCAGTTGACCGTAGCATCCCCATGTGACTGGGTCTGCCACACTAGTGGCCTAACGTAGACCCTTCCTTAAAAGAAACCAACAAAGGACAAAAGGTCATTTAGAATAGTGGCATGCACCGACCACTCTAGGCTGCTTCCACCTCTCCCCATTGGAATATCCATCACCATTTACAAACATAAAAGTCAAATTAATGAGGTAAAACATCACCATTGACAATCAAAGAGAACTTAAAATGGAAGACATCACCGAACATGACCCTTGCAACCGATGAAAATACTACAATTACCTTCAAGACACTGGTCAACACTGAAAATTATGAACCGCCTTCACCCTTCCCCGCTGGATTTCCTTTCGCCATTTCCAGGGGAAACCTTCAAGTGCAACAACATCAAATTTCATACTCGACGACTTACACAACTCAAAGAAACCAAAGTTCTGTTCAACTCCCCTCGTATCTGTCATCCCGCTGCGAGAGGATCCACTTAGTTGTAAAAAGGAGTGGTGGGTTCAATTCTAGAATTCAAAAAGAGAGTCCTTCGATCAACTGGAGTTCCAGCCAATGGGGATTTCCCCGTAGTCGTACTTCAATCACATTCCAACACTTTATGGGGGGCATACACTAGTCACGAAAGAAAACTATGGACTCAACCAAACTGGTCCAACGGTCCTGACATACCACAAGAAAACACGGAACGTGAAGGGGAAACCACTGCAAGGGCTCCCCAATGTACTCTTCAGAAGAATTTACTAACCACACACTTGCATACCAACTTACAAATAAGGACTCAAACTCAGGACACAAATCATTCATAAACAATCCTCGGCTCAAAATGCATCACATCCGACATTTCCTGAACACAAGGACATGCCACACAAACACCAATGGAATCCCATGAGCCTCGCACATGCATGTTCTCATGCCACACCGGCATGCACCTCATGTCCATCCAGGCACTCATCTGCTCGTGCCATTAACCATTTCCCTTTTCGCATACACTCATGCATGTGGTTTTCCATGAGAGCGCCAAGGATCAAAACCAAACTGTTCCATTTTTCAAAACCAAAACATCCAACCCACAATTCTCAAACCTCACACACCATTTAATCTTTAAAGTGCATCATTTGAAAAAAATTTCCATGACCAAAACATTTTTACACAAAAAACCAAATTTCCACAAATCCAAAACAAAGAGACAAGAAATGACGCAAGGAAAAACTTGTGTTAGTGGGTGACTGGAACATATGGTTGGCGCCCATACTCCAATCACACCACTGCCACAGAGGGTATTCCAGGACAACGTCCCCAGCGCCGCATGGCTTGTCAGACCCTGCGAGCTCACTAGGACCACTGACCTTACCCCTTTTTCATTTCCCTTTGACAATATTAACCGCAAGGACAAAAACTCAGACAAACTTCAACATACTTTGGTATCTTGAGTCCCGCCACGAGGTGTGCTGTCCAGGCACCTTACTCGTAGCCAGGACGTCGAGTCCCGACAACCTTAACTCAAGTCTATCGTGACTCTAACCTGAAAGAACACGACCCAAGAGGGAAAACATTGGCCTTTGACACCATTTTGTCACGAACCATGCCGGGTTGCCATCCGACCCGGTGCCCGACCCGGTCCGCGGCAAGGCCCAAAGGGCGTTCCTGATCCCCACGGGCTGGCATAAGTGCCCGGGTATCAAGAGTAACCCGTGGGAAAGGTGTACCCGAAATGGTATACACAAACACTAACAAGTTAATAAAAATGAAACTAGGAATCGAAAACCAAACAGACCATAAATCTGAAATAAAAATTTAATGGTTTACAACTAGAACCAACGTCCAAAAAAACGACAACAAAAGAGAATAAAACTATAACTCAAACCTCCAAGCGACACGAGTGGTGTAGAATCTGCACGCCACAACACCAAACTACATGAGAGGGCCACTAAAAACTCGAACCACCATCATTGAGCATGATGTCACAACTTGGAATACACCAGAAACAAAGTCTACACACACCCGAAGGTGTATGCAGGGTGTGAGCGAAAGGCCTAGTAGGACGTCACCCAAAAAAAGGTTCCATGCCACAACATCAAAAGGAAAATTTAATGTGCTTATTCAAGTTATAATTTCGAAATGCTTTTAAAGAAAACATTTGAAAACCAAATGCTAAAGGAAAACACTAAAAAAAGAACTCATTTCACAAACACGATTTTAATGAGGAAGAGAAAAGTTCATTTATGGGCACACACACACACTCACTCACACACACACACATACTCTCACACACACACACACACACCCAAGTGGTCCTCCATATGCCGACGGAAGGCACCATGCCAAAGATGGTAGAGCACAATGGTTAAATACCCTAAGGATAATCTAGCTCGAGTGGGACCCTAGAACCTCGTGTCTCAGTGAAACGTGGCTTAGAAGGCCACGACCCTCAGAAAACGTGGCTTAGAAGGCCACGAACTTGAGATATCATATGTTTAGTTAGTGTTGTAATCATCAATCCAGCTAAGTGAATCAGGGATGATACCCATTCGGTTCACTAGCGCACTAGTTCTAGTCCTCCCACCTAGATACCCAGGGTTTTCTCATGTGCTCAAACAAGTTTCACATTCACATAGTATATTTATTTCTCATATCACAGACCAAACAAGATATTGCACACAAAGGTCACAATTTTCATACCAAAGAACTATTTCAAAGACACACGCACATGACATGTCTCATTTTATAAAAATACACCACTTTAAAAATGAACGCGTATTCAACTCCTACAAAGCACCATTTTAGCGTCATATAAATATACCAATAAATCATTTGAGTTATTATTGAAATCATTTCAAGAAAAACCTATAATACTTTACACCAAAAACATCTTGATTTTATATAGAGGCATTACTTTAAAACTTGATACACGAGGTAACCATGTCAAAACTTGTTTTCCATTATTCAAACAATTTTTCATTTCAACTTCAAAAGTACACAAAAAGGAAAACACACCAAAAGTGATTCATATACTTTGAAAATGTCTATTTAAAAACACAAACACCTAAAGTGACTTGAAAACACCTTTCGCACCTGCCGAACAACCCTCAAAAACCATTCAACCGTGTTTCGCACTCAAAGCGCCACTTAATTAAACAATTCCACATTTTATAAAACATATCTCATGAAAAAGAAACCATTAAAAAATCAATTTTACAAATTGAACCTTTTAAAACCTCAATGGAACTCTATAAACAATTATTAAACACTTCTAATATTTTCCACAAGAGGATTGAAATGGGAAATAACATAACCATTTCTAAAGAGAGTGCAATTTTCATCACGCACACATGTCAAACAATTTTTAAAATGCCTTTAGCACAACCTATTAAACACAAAAAATCATTTATACAACCACACACATATAGACAAAAAAAGAATACTATTTTAGAAACCCAATTTTCATCAAACGAACATGCCAAAACATTATAAACATAGATCACACCATGCAACTGATTCATAGAACATATTAAATTAAACTAAAAAACAAATTAAATTATCTAAATGATGCAAATTCATGGAACCAACTACCTTTGACGCCGAGACTCCTAATCTTGGGTGCGAAACTCCAATCACAACCATTTCACATCACAACCAACTCAATTGATACCCTAAAAACAGAATTCGAACAAAATAAGGACTCAAAAACAACCCTAAACGCACCTCATACCTGCTGGAAAAAAAACCAAAAGAAAAAAACTCAAATAAGGAAAGAAAAGAAATAATAAATGAATAATAACAATAATAATAAAATTAGGGGGCTTGGCTAGAGGCGGCCGCTGGAGGGAAGCCGTGTGAGCAGGACCGAGGGAGGGTAGGCCGACGCCGGTGAGGGGAGGCCGCTGCAAAGTAGCGTACCAGGAGGAGAGGGAGCATGGGTGACGAGGTGGTGGTCTGGTGTGGGAGGGGGCTTGGTGCGACGGCGCGACGGGGAATAGGGGTGCGGTCCAGTGAGGTGGTGATGCCAGAGTACGAAAGACTCGGTAGGAGGCTGAGGGAGGTGATGTGTGGCGCGAGGAGACCCAAGGGGGAAGGGGTGCCACAATGGGGAGAACCGGAGGAGGCCGATGGTGCACCTGTTAAGGAGAAGACCTAGTGGTGCGGCATAAGGGGAAACCAGGTCACGGCGCACTCCCAAAAGAAAAAAACGGGGAAGAAAACCCTACCAAAAAAAGAGAATAAAAAAAACATAAAACTAAAAATTAAAATAACTAATAATAATAATAATAATAATACTAGAACATGAATAATGATGTTAATATTAATTAAAATCATAAAACCAAGTTGATAATAATAAATCAAAATAAAAAGTTATATCAATTAAAATAATAATAATAATAATAACAATAATTAAAATGGTAATGATAAAATTAATAACTTAATAAAATTTATATTCCCATCACTGTCAACAATAAGAATAATAATAATAATAACATCCCACCAATATTAAAACAATCCATTAAATATTTATCACATTTCTTATTTAATTTTATTTTCATTTTATCTCCCTTAAAAATTATTTCTTTATTAATAACTTCTTTATTTAATTGGTTGCACATCAAGCAGGCGTGCGGAGAACTGAGCGAGGTCATGCGGCGACCCAAGCGAGGTCGCGCGGCTTCGACAGCAGTGCGCTGAACGCCGAAAAGGCCACAAAATGTGTTTCAGAATAAAACTCAGAAATTTTATGTTCGAGTCTCGACCCGAACTATCTGATTCCCAATAAAAATAATAAAATAAGTAATATAAAAAGTACGGTCATGACAATTCTCCCCACCATAAAGCATTCCGTCCCTGGAAAGCCAAATCTAGGGTTGAGGCACAAAGAAGAAACGGATACCCCAATAAAGTTCAAAGGGGATCTCCAAAACCAACATGTGAAAAGCAGCAAAAGCAACTTGCTCAGAAAAAGTGACTGAAATGACAACCTCAAGAAGCATGTAAAAAGACATTCTGATATGTGTTTCCCACCCCAAAGAGCTAGAACCCCTCCAATTGATTGATCCAGGAAAGCAACTCTCGTACCTGCGGAAACCAACCTCACAAACCAAAACACCTCAAGCATCATTGAACAAAAAAACACACCATTTTACTGGAACGAAGATACAAGACCAACCCACATCAAAAGAATACTTCAATAACCTACCACTAAACCATCTCTAGGAACAAAACTGAATGGCCCACCATGGGAAAGCTCGATGGGGCTCTCCACTATTAAAAACATTCTGACGTCCAAGGAGAGACTAGAAAATCGACACGAGGAGGACCGTGTGGACTCCACACCATTAAGAACCTACTATCGCCCAAGATGGGTTTGGGAAATCAACATCGGGAGGTCCGAATGGACTCCCCACCATTAAAGAAGACTCCAACTTCGATTCATTCCAGAGATATTTGTACGAGATCCGATATGGGTCTCCCCGCCATTAGAACTAACAGCAGGTACAAAACTTTAGAAAACAAGATTCTCGATGGGGACCAAACCCCCACCACAAGGGGTGGGGAGGGAGGGGCCCGACTACCAGGGCGTCAAAAGCATGACCCAAGACAAACCATCATTTCCACATTCCTGGATGAGAATTATTCAGATTTGTGACAGATTTACTAAACAGACCCCATAAGGCCACTAAAGCGATTACATCCAGTGGAACGTGACCCCCAATACATTAATCCATGAGACGAACACTCCTCCACATGGTGACAAAAACCTTATGCAACTAGACGACTCATTCAAACAGAACAACCATAGAAAACAATTTAAGCTACTTTCACTTTCAACACCAATGACAGAAATGAAATCGGGGTTTTATACAATCTCGGGGTCCCTAAACACGCACCAGCTTCACTCCAAGGCCTATGGCTAGAGCCCTGATGTTTGAAGCATCTCCTGCCTCGCAGTCAGGAATTGAAGACTCCAGAACGGAGCTTCTCCTTTTAGTGTCACATACAACCACACTACAACCAAGGAAATACAAGTAACCACAACACATTACGACATCCAACTAATCATACACTGAACATTCACCAACACAAGAGCTTTAATAGTGCATGCACATCACCGTTTGTCACACTAGATGAGAACACGACCCCACGAATCGTCACCTGAACATGATCATTTCTATTGAGAGGAACATTATACGGAGAGGGACCTCAATTAGAGTCTTAAACAACACGTGATTCCTGCAGTTGACTATAGAATCCCCATGTGACTGGGTCTGCCACAATAGTGGCCTAACGTAGACCCTTCCTTAAACCAAACCAACAAAGGACCAAAGGTCATTTAGAATAGTGGTCTGCGCCGACCACTCTAGGCTGCTTCCACCTCTCCCCACTGGAATCTCCTTCACCATTTCCAAAAATAACATTCAAATTAATGAGTTCAAACTTCACCCTTGAAAATGGTTCCATGCCATAACATCAAAAGGACAATTTAATGTGCTTATTCAAGTTATACATTCGAAATTATTTTAAAGAAAAAATGTACAAACCAAATGCTAAAGGAAAATAGTAAAAAAAGAACTCATTTCACAAACACGGTTTTAAAGAGGAAGAGAAAAGTTCATTTATGGGCACACACACACACTCAAACAAAGACACACACATACTCAAACACACACAAATACACACACACACACACACTCACTCACACCCAAGTGGTCCTCCATATGCCGATGGAAGGCACCACGCCAAAGATGGTAGAGCACTATGGGTAAATCCCCTAAGGATCATCTAGCTCGAGAGGGACCCTAGAACCTCGTGTCTCGGTGAAACGTGGCGTAGAAGGCCACGACCCTCAAAAAACGTGGCTTAGAAGGCCACAACCCTTATATATCATATATTTTTTTAGTGTTGCAATCATAAATCTAGCTAAGTGAAATAGGAATGATACCCATCCGGTTCACTAGCGCACTAGTTCTGGTCTGCCCACCTTGATACCCAGGGTTTTCTCATGTGCTCAAATAAGTTTCACATTCACATAGTATATTTATTTCTCATATCACAGACCAAACATGATATTTCACACAAAATTCACCATTTCCATACCAAATCACTATTTCAAAGACACACGCACACGACATGTCTCATTTTATAAAAATACACCACTTTAAAAATGAACGCGTATTCAACTCCTACAAAGCACCATTTTAGCATCATATAAATGTACCAATAAATCATTTGAGTTACTATTGAAATCATTTCACGAAAAACCAAGAAGAATTTACACCAAAAATAGCTTGATTTTATATAGAGGCATCACTCTAAAACTTGATACACGAGGTAACCATGTCAGAACTTGTTTTCCATTATTCAAACAATTTATCATTTCAACTTCAAAAGTACACAACAAGGAAAACACACCAAAATTGATTCATATACTTTGAAAATGTCTAGTTAAATACAAAAACACATAAAGTTACTTGAAAACATCTTTCACACCTACCGAAAAACCCTCAAAACCTTTCAACCATGTTTCGCACTCAAAGCGCCACTTAAATAGACAATTCCTCAATTTATAAAACATATCGCATGCAAAAGAAACCATTAAAAAAATAAATTTTAAAAATTTACCCTTCTAAAACCTCATTTCCACTCTATAAAAAATTATTAAACACTTCTAATATTTTCCACAATAGGATCGAAATGGGAAATAACATAACCATTTCGAAAGAGAGTGCAATTTTCATCACGCGCACATGTCAAACAATTTTTAAAACTCCTTTCGCACAACCTATTAAACACAAGAAATCATTTATACAACCACACGCATATAGACAAAAAAAGAATACTATTTTGGAAACCCAATTTTCATCAAACAAACACGCCAAAACATTATAAACATAAATCGCACCATGCAACTAATTTATAGAACATATTAAATTAAACTAAACAAATAAATTAAATTATCTAAATGATGAAATGGTATAGAACCACCTACCTTTGATGCCGAGACTCCCAAGATTTGGTTCGAAACTCCAATCACAACCAATTCACATCACAACCAACTCAATTGATTCCCTAAAAACAGAATTCGAACAAAATAAGGATTCAAAAACAACCCAAAACACACCTCAAACCCATTGAGAAAAAAACCAAAAGAACAAAACTCAAAGAAGGAAAGAAAAGAATTAATAAATGAATAATAATAATAATAATAATAAAATCAGGGGGCTTATCTAGAGGCGGCCGCGGAGGGAAGCCGTGTGAGCAGGACCGAGGGAGGAGAGGCTGACGCTAGTGAGGGAAGGCCGCCGTAAAGTAGCGCACCGGGAGGAGAGGGAACAGGGGCGACACGGTGGTGGTCCGGTGTGGGAGGGGGCTTGTTGCAACGGCGCGATGGGGAACAGGGGTGTGGTCTGGTGAGTTGGTGATGCAGGAGTATGGTAGACTCGAGAGGAGGCCGAGGGAGGTGATGTGCGGCGCGAGGAGACCCAAGGGGGATGGGGGTACCGCGACAGGGAGAATAGGAGGAGGCTGACGGTGCATCTGCTGAGGAGAAGACCTGGCGGTGCGGCGTAAGGGGAAATCAGGACGCGACGCATACCAAAAAGAAAAAAACTGGGAAGAAAACCCTACAAAAAAAGTGAATAAATAAATAAATAAAAACATAAAACTAAAAATTAAAATAACTAATAAAAATAATAATATTAATAATACTAGAACATGAATAATGATGTTAATATTAATTAACATAATAAAACCAAGTTGATAATAATAAAACCAAATAAAAAGTTATATGAATTAAAAATATAATAATAATAATAACAATAATTAAAATGGTAATGATAAAATTTATAACTTAATAAAATTTATATTCCCAACACTGTAAACAATAAGAATAATAATAATATTAACATCCCCTCAATATTAAAACAAACCATTAAATATTTATCACATTTATTATTTAATTTTATCATCATTTTCCCTCCCTTAAAATTTATTTTTTTATTAATAACTTCTTTATTCAATTGGTTGCATGTCAAGATTCCATGCGGAGAACCGAGCGAGGTCGCGCAGCTTCGATAGCAGCGCGCTGAACGCCGAAAAGGCCACAAAATGCGTTTCAGAATAAAACTCAAAAATTTTAAGTTCAGGTCTCGACCCGAACTATCTGATACCCAATAAATATAATAAAATAAATAATATAAAAAGTACGTCCATGACATAGCTCACCCTTTTGTATGTTTTATTTTCATCAGGTCAGGAAGAAGGGTATTAAGTAGGATATGCCAAAAGGGACTCTAGATATGATCTAATAAATGGGAGACAATATAGATGCTTTATGAACCAGTTGTTTATGTACCCAGTTTCTAAAACACTATATCTATACAGTCCTATCATGGTTTTTTTATATGTTGTAATAAGAATGCTTCAATTATGAAGTAATAACAATGTATGCAAAGTATTGGTCATTATACATGGTATCAAATGAAAGGTATAATAAACCATTAAAAACTAGGATGTGAAAGCCTTCGTAAGAACCCTAAGGATATATCTAAGCATAGAACACAATATTAGTGTTTTAGAAATGTCCATGAATAACTTATGATAAGACGTAAAGTGTGAAATTTTATTCTTGATTATGTGGTTTTCCTATTATGATTAGTGTTTCTCACACTATGTGTATTGGTTTGTAGAGACCCGAAGCATGGAGTACATAGACATTACATTACTTTTGCAGAATACATAATACATAAATAAAACAGACACACAAGGACCGTAATAGTTTAGTGTCTTTGGAAACATGGAATGTAATCTTCTAATCGTGGTGAAAGATCGTCAACATCTCCGATAAAGATCTTCCACTTTTTGTTTCCTTACCTAAAACCTTTCTTTTAATCCTGGGGGAAAATAAAACATAAAAAAGGGTGACCTCAAATGCTCAGTAAGGGTAAGTATGGATAAAATAAAACATACCATATACATTTGAACTCAAAAACATGAACATAATGTTTAAACATAAAAATCTTTAGCAACGACTTAAAACATGGAAGTACATAAGGAATAAGTCATAATGGAACATAAATCATGATAACATAGCATGGGAATAAAAAATATAATTGTGGAAACCATTAATCACATGATATGACTTCCATATTAGCCAAGTCATTGCTGCCAAGACCATCTTAGTGGACAAAGTCCCTTTCTGAATCGAGTTCACTCCACATTTCAGTCCTGTAACACTGAACCGGATTAACTTACCAATCCAGCCATGTCTATCTCATGAGATATAAATGATTACCCAATTAATTGGAGGGAGATATAGGTCCCACCCATCTCATAATGAAATCATTCTTACTTGTACCACAAAATAAACTTAAAACATTCATCATAACCCAAAGAATAAAATGGGTTTCATAAACATCATCCCATCATTTCATAATCGATATAAAACAAATGGACATTTCATTATAAGAAAATTGAACCATGTGAATCATAGAGAAATTAAACTTGAAACATACACATATCAAATAATTTCATCTTAGATGGAAAATGGTTTTGATAAAACATTTGAAATGAATTCTTGAGGAAAGTATCCTTTCTTCGTCAAAATCATTTTCTTTTCAAAAAATGCCATGAACTTTTAAAATAAAAGTATTTTGTTTAAAATCGTAATAAAATCATGTAGAGTAAGCTTCATAAAAATGAGGCATTATGAAACCGTAAAGATCCATTCACGCCGTATAAGTTAAAAATATAATTCTCCTTGTACTTTTGTCAGAAAAGTCAAAAAAGTACCTCGTAACGTAAACAAAAGAATGATTCCTCACATACCATGTAGTAAAAGTTAAAAATGGGTAAAAAGGACTTTAAACATACATGAAAACACTTTTATAAGACATGGACATGGATGACATAAATAACCCCAGTAAATACTTATGAATAAGCAATCTCGGATAAAAATGAGATTTGTAATATTATCCCTTACCTTAGGTATGGTATGCTTTGTACGTATCCGAACCTCCTGTATAATGAATTAAATAATGTCATTGACTTATTACAGAATCATATTCATTGTTATTATATCATATATGGTTCACTTATGACTATATATTACCCGTTCTTTTGTAAATTCCATGTTAAAGCAGCGTTTTGGGTAACATCATTTTATTTATCATATGTGTTTCGACATGTCGTTCATGATATTATTACTTATATCCTGATTTACATAATTCCAGAATGTAAAACATGATTTATATATAATATATATTCATCATATACATATATATATTATAGATCGATAAAAGGAATTAAATAAACCTTTCACGGAGACGGTAGGCCATACGTACGCATGAACGCTGTTTTCGTTTCCTTATTGAATTGAATGAAACTAAATAGATGACATACATATATATATATATATCCAATAGCATTATTATTTCATATATTTCATTATTATTCATTATATAAACTTTATGATCATTCATGTATGGTTAATCAGGGAGAATGAATCTCATCGCGTCGTGAAGACGGTAGTCCGTACGTATGCACGAGCGATGATATCGTTCCAATATTTATAGAATTGGAGTGGATTGTATAATATATCAGAATCAGTATGATGTTATAATAACCATATATATTTATTCTTTACACCATTATACCCATCCATGTAAGGTGTTGGTCGAAAAACAGATTACACCACGGCGTGGAGACGGTATTCCGTACGTACGCACGCGCCATGATTTTGTTTTCCGTAGGATGGATAGATAGTGAAATATGGCTGTTTCATACTTATAATAACATATCATTATATTATTGATACTGATGTTATTACCTCATAATGAAAAAACTAAAAAAATAAGTGGAAGAATAAATAAAGTTGAAAGAATCGGTAATGGACATTACCTCTTCTTTGAAGCGCCTCTTTGAGAGCTCCTCTTAGGGCACTAAAATTGGTCTCTGAAGAAGACCAGGACCTCTAGTATGTTACTAGGGAAGTGGAGAAGAGAATTTGGCCAGGGTTTTCCAAGAATGAAAGCTCAAAGTGGTGTGAGGAGGAGAGGGAGGATGTGCCCTTTTATAAGGGAGGAGAGGGGCACCTTTGGAATTCATAAAAATATTAATTTATAATATATCTTACCCCACTTAAAAACCTCCAAAAAATGACTCATATCTAAATATTAGATGATGTATGGTTGTAATCTCACCAACCAATCAAATTTAGACATGTTAGGAATTTATTTTAAACATTATATGTAGAGACCCGAAGCATGGCGTACATATACATTACATTACTTTTGCGGAATACATATTACATAACAAAAACATACACACAAGGACCGTAATTGTTTAGTGTCTTTGGAAACATGGAACGTAATCTTCTAATCGTGGTGAAAGATCTTCAACATCTCCCATAATGATCATCCACCTTTTTTTCCTTACCTAAAAACTTTCTTTTAATCCTGGGGGAAAATAAAACATAATAAAAAGGGTGAGCTCAAATGCTCAGTAAGTGTATGCATGGATAAAATAAAACATACCATATACATTTGAACTAAAAAGCATGAACATAATGTTTAAACATCAAAATCTTGAGCATCGACTTAAAACATGGAAGTACATAAGGCATAGATCATAATGGAACATAAATCATGATAACATATCATGGGAATAAAACATGTAATTGTGGAAACCCTTAAGCACATGATATGATTTCCATATTAGACAAGGCATTGCTGCCAAGACCATCTCAGTGGACAAAGTCCCCTTCTGAATCGAGTTCACTCCTCATCTCAGTCCTGTAACACTGAACCAGATTAACTTACCATTACATCCACGTCTATCTCATGAGATATAAATCTTTAACCAATTAATTGGATGGAGATATAGGTACCACCCATCTCATAATGAAATCATTCTTACTTGTGCCACAAAATAAACTTAAAACATACATCATAACCCAAAGAATAAAATGGGTTTCATAAACATCATACCATCATTTCATAATCTATATAAAACAAATGGACATTTCATCATAATAAAAGTGAAACAATGTAAATTATAGAGATATTAAACTTGAAACATACACATATCAAATAATGTCATCTTATATGGAAAATGGTTTTGATAAAACATTTGTAATGAATTCTTGAGGAAAATATCCTTTCTCCTTCAAAATCATTTTCTTTTAATAAAATGCCTTGAAAATTTAAAATAAAAGTATTTTGTTGAAAATATTCATAAAATCATGTAGAGTAAGCTTCATGAAAATGAGGCGTTATGGACTCGTAAAAATCCGTTCACGCCGTATAAGTTAAAAATAACATTCTCCTCGTACTTTTGTCACAAAAGTCAAAAAAGAACCTTGTAACGTAAACAAAAGAAATATTCCTTATATACCATGTAGTAAAAGTCAAAAATGGGTAAAAAGGACTTTAAACAAACATGAAAACACTTCTATAAAACATGGACATGGATTATATAAATAACCCCAGTAAATACTTACGAATAAGCAATCTCGCATAAAAATGAGATTTGCAAAATTGTCCATTACCTTAGGTCTGGTATGATTCATACGTATCTGAACCTCCTGTATAATGATTTAAATAATGTCATTTAATTATTTAAGAATCATATTCATTGTTATTATATCATATATGGTTCACTTATGACATTATATTTCCCGTTCTTTTGTAAATTCCATGTTAAAGCAGCGTTTTGGGTAAAATCATTTTATTTATCGTATGTGTTTCGACTTGTCGTTCTTGATATTATTACTTATATCTGGATTTACATAATTCCATAATTTAAAACATGATTTATATTTAATATATATTAATCATATACATATATATATTATATATCGATAAAAGGAATGAAATACACCGTTCATGGAGACGGTAGGCCGTACCTACGCATGAACGATGTTTTCGTTTCCTTATTGAATTGAATGAATCTAAATAAATGAAATATATATATATATATATATAAATCCTGTAGCATTATTATTTCATATATTTCATTAATATTCATTATATAAACTTTATGATCATTCATGTATGGTTAATCATGGAAAATGAATCTCATCGCGTCGTGGAGACGGTAGTCCGTACGTACGCACGAGCGATGATATCGTTCCCATAATTATAGAATTAGATTGGATGGTATAATATATCAGAATAATTATGATGTTATAATAACAATATATAGTTATTCATTAAACCATTATACCCATCCATGTAAGGTGTTGGTGGAAAAACAGATTACACCACGGTGTGGAGATGATATTCCGTACGTACGCACGCGCGATGATTTTGTTTTCTGTAGGATGTATAGATGGTGAAATATGGTTTTTTCATAATTATAATAACATATAAATATATTACTGATACTGATGTTATTACCTCAAAATGAAACAACTAAAAAAGAAGAAGTGGAAGAAGAAATAAATTTGAAAGAATCAGTAATTGACATTACCTCTTCTTTGAAGCGCCTCTTTGAGACCTCCACTTAGGGCACTAAAATTGGTCTTTGAAGAAGACCATGACCTCTAGTATTTTTCTAGGGACGTGGAGAAGATAATTTGGCAGGGTTTGGATGAGCATGAAATCTCAAAGTGGTGTGAGGAGGAGAGGGAGGAGGTGCCCTTTTATAAGGGAGGAGAGGGGCACCATTAGAATTCTTAAAAATATTAATTTATAATAAATCTAACCCAACATAAAAACCTCCAAAAATGACTCATATCCAAAGATTATATGAGATAGGGTTGTAATAAAATCAACCAATCAAATTTAGACATGTTAGGAATTTATTTTAAAAATTATCAACTTGATTTATCCTAATTTAATCAATTTAATTTTATTTGTGGTAATAACAATCTAAAATTTAAATTATAACAAATAATGAATTATTTGTTGTGAATTGTCCATAATTGGATACTTTATAACATTTTATACCATAAATATTTAAATTTATAATTTTTAAATATATTTGTGATTTTTAAACAATTTTATAATATATTATTTTTATAAAATAACAATAGTGTCAATTTTGACACTATTCATTTATTTGAATTTAAATAAAATATATACAGAATAAACATTCGAACTAAAAGATTTAATAGAATGATAAAATGTCATATGTATCTAAGAAATTAGTGTATCACATTAAATACTTCATATAATATTTATTTTATTATTTTTAAAACCAATTATTTGGTTTATCTCTTAATAAAATAATTACTACAACATTTTTGTATAATTATTTAATATACTTATTTGTTGCATAAAAATTAAAAATAAAATCCTATGATGAAGATAAATCGATTAAATTTTATAATAATACTTTTACTCGAATTTATCATCTTAAAATCACAATATTTAAATTATTATATTTATTCAATTATGAAGGTGACAACTTTGGCATCATTTAAAATAAAATAATATAAGTGTCCTAATCACTTTTATAAGACTCCAAACGGTTATATATTAAGTCATTGGATGGTTATGGTATGTATATACACTACCAATAAGTTTTGTTCAGGTTTTTGGGCCTTTTAATGGGTATTATTATTTCAATAAAAACTATATTACTGATTTTTCACTTAATAAATAATTTCTGCATCATTAATGAATCACCATTAATGACAATTATTTAATTCCTAAAAATTATAAATAAATTATCATGATTTAGATAATTTTATTATATTTCTGGAGACTATTCATTTTCTATGTTTTATGATGTTTATCAGTAAATTAAAATTATTATACTTATATTATTTAAGAGAGTGACATGTTGTCACTTTCTTTGGTTTTAATAATAATTAAGTTATTTTCATGGAAAAAAGTCCATTAAATGATTCTAATCTGACCCTTATGTTACATGGGTCTACTTTTAGTCATCCAATAGGATTTTGTTAGGTGTTAGGGTAATTTTATAATCTTATATTTACCCTTAATTACCTGATTTACCTTTAACTATGGTAAATAAAATTTACCGTAGTTACTATTCATAATGCCCAAAAATAAAAAGTAGTCTATTAATATAATATGGACCCACTGATTCCAAATATGGAATCCATTTTCCAAATTCAATACATAGATGTTGCAGAAATTAAATTAAAATTAATCCCATTGTCGAAAGAAAACGGGTTTTTGATTAAAACATTACAAAAGATTGAATTGATTTAACCTACGAATTCAAAGTAAAATCAATGCTAATGACATACATTATATTAAATGGTAAAAATATATTCTATTTATACTTTAAGACAATTCAATTTTATAATTTAACCACATAAATTATTACGATGGAAAAAGTTGTTTTTAATTAAAATATAACGTGTTTTTACTATTCATTAAAATATGAAAGCTATCAGAATAACATGAAAATTTTATACAAGGTAAAATTTTATATCCTTATTCCAAAGAATAATTTTATTTTGTAAAATTAAACTTATAAACTTGTCAAAAACTAGTTTTAAAGTGGGTGCTCCATCAAAAGGTGGCCAAACTGATTTTTTTCAAAAAATACTTATTTTACCCGAAAAATTTATTTTGTTCACATAAAATGTTTTAGAAAATTTATAAGATGAATAATAATGTTATAAAATTCAAAATTTAGTTAATACTATTCATAATGGCTAGTTATAATAATATTATAATAATATATCATTGTTTAGTAAAACTCAGTATTGCGTACAACACACGCTATCGAGGAAGGTCGCGATTGTGTGTAATGCAAGCCAAGTCAATGTTTTGTGTTGTGAAAGAATCCTTCGTTGTTTCATATAACAGAATCCAACCATATTTTATTTATACATTGAATAAATATATATATATAAACACACTCAATGTTGCGTAGAATGACTATTCTAAAACGAACTTGAAATTGTGTGTAACACGATCCAAGAATATCATTGCGTATACTGCAAGCTCATACTGTGTTGCGTATAGTACAAGATAAACTTGGTGTGGTGTATAATAGAAGATATCAATGAAATTAAAATAATATTTTTCATAAAATCTCGGGGTGTTACATTCGACCTCCCTTAAAATGAATATCGCCCTCGAAATTCGTCGGGGTTATAAATGGTTTTCTACTTGAAAATTTCTTTAATAGAAACCCACATCGTAAAAAGAAATAGAAAAACATGAGTTTAAAAACTAATGTATAAAACGTAACGGTTACCCAAATTAACTAATCACTGGGTTTCCACATAGGAGAACATATGTGAAAATATTGATATGGAAGAGAAATCTAACCATCATGTTCTGAGGGAGAGTGGTAGAGAACATGGCTATGAAAAAGACATCAATCACAAATCCATAGATTTGTGATGATCTAAGGTACCATCTGATTCATCGGATATAAGAGAAATAGGAAAACATTTTTTGTTTTCAATATCATTTCCCTAAAGTTGATAATTTTGAATTAGAAGAAATATTTGCTCTATTTTGGTACAATCTCACTATTGTTCGTGCATTGAACAATTTCCACTTTATCTCTTAAAGAAATGAAGTTGAATTTGTTATTCGTGAAGAGTTAGCAGATCATGTGATAGAATGATGGGTCATTCCATTTGTTTCATGAAAAGTTATCAAATATACATAAGTCGATCTATGATGAGGTTAATCATATACGATTCCAAAAATGAACTTATACTTCATATATCATACCGCCTAATAAAATAAAACTAGTTTCTACTAACCAGGGACTTCTTGTAAGCCAGCGATAGGCGATAAAGGCCAGTCGCACTTTGGTTATGGGTTTGATTCCCACAGCCTTGTCCGACGCGATGGGCTATCTCCCATCCTGCAGGTTGTCCTTTTTCTAAAACTACATTACTATAACATCCCATCAATAATATAGAAAAAAGTTCTATCCTTAAACAATACTAACTTATGTCCAACATAATCCATTCCAATCTTTAGGATTATCTAAAATACTTCAGTCCAAGCTCATAGTATAATGAAAATTATTACTTGAATTGTCATCAAAAAAGTATGTGAATACCATCATTTATCCCCCATATATCTTGTTGGTCGCATTCCAATCATGTATTCTCTTGAAAAATGAATACCCATTAAACCTTAGTGAAAACATGAATGTTGTAAAATTTTAACACATTCCATATACCAAAATGCCAAAAATTCTATGTACTCAAACCATAATATCACTTACTCCATATATCAGTCATGATCTCTTTAATACAATCAAACATATCATTATCTTTTTATCCCTTCATTATGCGCATATCATTTGCTTTCCAAAAATATCTGAATAACCTATTATGGTTACTGTTACCATTAATCATACACTTTCAAAACATAAGGAAAGATAACAGGGTAACAATTCTTAGATGTCTCTTTATTCCATAGTACCATGATATTACTTATACAACATTACACTTGATAAACATGTAATCATTCCAGTGCCTTATTAAACCATTGACAGAGCATCAAAAATTCTTTCATCTCACATATCATTTGTAGTCTCATCATCATCATCAACATAAATACTACCCATATGACCATACTGATTTTCATCATGAGACCTTTTCTTAGGGCATTAGTTTGCCTAATGCCCGTACATTCCACATTTAAAACATTTAACCATTGTTGATGTCGTAGCAATACCATTATCCTCATCCATGGTGTTAACTGAACCTTTTCCTTTGCACTTACTGGCTTTGTGTCCTTCTTTTCCACAACCAAAGCATCTTCCAGTTCCTTTGAAACAATCTCCCTGATGCCTCTTCCCACATGATTTACATGAGGGAAATTGAACTTTCTTTCCTCTATGATCATCATGAAACTCCATTTTTCTCTTATTATCTGAGTCGGGAAACATAAAAAAGTTGAGAATATTGATCATATTATGAGATTGCTAATTAGGCATAATAACAATGTTTGGACTTCCAAATAGTGTTTCATTTGGTTTCTCATGATGAATATCATTCCACTATCCGTCATATCCTCCATTATCATGAATCTTCCTATTTCCAGTCATTTTATAAAACCCAAAAAAATAGTGTGAGAGGAAAAAATCATGCTAGGGAAAACAACATAGTAATGGGGGAGCACCCTCAATATCTAACATCTTAGGTTAAAATCTAAGATTGTTATCACCGTTATATTATTATATGCTATACGTATACTTATCCTTAGGGAAATCCCTAGACATACCTTAGAAATATCTCTAGGGATCTCACTAACGTTTTCGCATCCTAGTTTCCAATGGTTGACTAAACCTTTCCTCTGATACCAATTATAGAGACTCGAAGCATGGCGTACATAGACATTACATTACTTTTGCAGAATACATAATACATAACAAAAAAAGACACACAAGGACAGTAATAGTTTAGTGTCTTTGGAAACATGGAACGTAATATTCTAATCATGGTGAAAGATCTTCAACATATCCCATAAAGATCTTCCACTTTTTTTTCTTCACCTAAAACCTTTCTTTTAATCCTGGGGGAAAATAAAACATAAAAAAAAGGTGAGCTCAAATGCTCAGTAAGGGTAAGCATGGGTAAAATAAAACATACCATATACATTTGAAATTAAAAACATGAACATAATGTTTAAACATCAAAATCTTGAGAAACGACTTAAAACATGGAAGTACATAAGGCATAGATCATAATGGAACATAAATCATGATAACATAGCACGGGAATAAAACATGTATTTGTGGAAACCATTAATAACATGATATGATTTTCATATTAGCCAATGCATTACTGCCAAGACCATCTTAGTGGACAAAGTCCCTTTCTGAATCGAGTTCACTCCTCGTTTCAGTCCTGTAACACTGAACCAGATTAACTTACCGTTCCATGCATGTCTATCTCATGAGATATAAATCTTTACCCAATGCATTGGAGGGAGATATAGGTCACATCTATCTCATAATGAAATCATTCTTACTTGTGCCACAAAATAAACTTAAAACATCCATCATAACCGAAAGAATAAAATGGTTTTCATAAACATCATCCCATCATTTCATAATCCATATAAAACAAATAGACATTTCATAATAAGAAAATTGAACCATGTAAATCATAGAGACATTAAACTTGAAACATACACATATCAAATAATGTCATCTTAGATTGAAAATGGTTTTGATAAAACATCTGAAATGAATTCTTGAGGAAAATATCCTTTCTTCGTCAAAATCATTTTCTTTTCAAAAAATGCCATGAACATTTAAAATAAAAGTATTTTTTCAAAAATAGTCATAAAATCATGTAGAGTAAGTTTCATGAAAATGAGGTTTTATGAAACCGTAAAAATCTGTTCACGCCGTATAAGTTAAAAATAGCATTCTTCTCGTACTTTTTTCAGAAAAGTAAAAAAGTACCTCGTAACGTAAACAAAAGAAAGATTCATTACATACCATGTAGTACAAGTTAAAAATGGGTAAAAAGGACTTTAAACATACATGAAAATACTTTTATAAAACATGGAAATGGATGATATAAATAACCCCAGTAAATACTTATGAATAAGCAATCTAGGATAAAAATGAGATTTGCAAAATTATCCCTTACCTTAGGTCCGGTATGCTTCGTAAATATCCGAACCTCCTATATAATGATTTAACTAATGTCATTGACTTATTACATAATCATATTCATATTTATTATATCATATATGGTTCACTTATGACTTTATATTACCCGTTCTTTTGTAAATTCCATGTTAAAGCAGCGTGTTGGGTAAAATCATTTTATTTATCGTATGTGTTTCGACTTGTCGTTCTTGATATTATTACTTATATCCAGATTTACATAATTCCAGAATGTGAAACATGATTTATATATAATATATATTCATCATATACATATATACATTATAGATCGATAAAAGGAATGAAATACACCGTTCATGGAGACGGTAGGCCGTACGTATGCATGAACGCTATTTTCTTTTCCTTATTGAATTGAATGAATCTAAATAGATGACATAAATAAATAAATATATATATATATATATATATATATATATTTATCTGGTAGAATTATTATTTCATATATTTCATTATTATTCATTATATAAACTTTATGATCATTCATGTATGGTTAATCATGGAGAATGAATCTCATCGCGTCGTGGAGACGGTAGTCCGTACGTGCGCATGAGTGATGATATTGTTCCCATAATTATAGAATTGGAGTTGATGGTATAATATATCAGAATCATTATGATGTTATAATAACCATATATAGTTATTCTTTACACCATTATACCCATCCATGTAAGGTGATGGTGGAAAAACAGATTACACCACGATGTGGAGACGATATTCCATACGTACGCACGCACAATGATTTTGTTTTCCGTAGGATGGATAGATGGTGAAATATTGTTTTTTAATACTAATAATAACATATCAGTATATTATTGATACTGATGTTATTTCCTCCTAATGAAACAACTAAAAAAGAATAAGTGGAAGAAGAAATAAAGTTGAAAGAGTCAGTAATGGACATTACCTCTTCTTTGAAGCGCCTCTTTGAGACCTCCTCTTAGGGCACTAAAATTGGTCTTTGAAGAAGACCAGAACCTCTGGTATGTTTTTAGGGAAGTGTAGAAGCTAATTTGGCAGGGGATTTCCCAGAATGAAAGCTCAAAGTGGTGTGAGGAGGAGAGGGAGGAGGTGCCCTTTTATAAGGGAGGAGAGGGGCATCTTTGGAATTCTAAAAATATTAATTTATAATAAATCTAACCCCACTTAAAAACCACCAAAAATGACTCATATATGAAGATTAGATGACATAGGGTTTTAATAAAATAATCCAATCAAATTTAGACATGTTAGGAATTTATTTTAAACATTATCAACTTGATTTATCCTAATTTAATTAATTTAAATTTATTTGTGGTAATAAAATTCTAAAATTTAAATTAAAACAAATAATTAATTATTTGTTTTGAATTTCCCATATTTGGATACTTTAAAACATTTTCTACCATATAAATTTAAATATATAATTTTTAAATATATTTTTGATTTTTGAACAATTTTATAATTATATTATTTTTATAAAATAACAATAGTGTCAATTTTGACACTATTCGTTTATTTGAATTTAAATAAAATATATACAGATGATATGTTCGAAATAAAAGCTTCAATAGAATCATAAAAGGTCATATGTATTCAGAAAATTAGTGTAGCACATTAAATAGTTCATATAATATTTATTTTATTATTTTTTAAAACATTTATTTGGTTTATCTCTTAATAAAATAATTACTACAGCATTTTTGTATAATTATTTAATATACTTATTTATTGCATAAAAATAAAAAATAAAATCCTATGATGAATATAAATCTATTAAATTTTATAATAATACTTTTACTCGAATTTATCATCTTAAAATCACAATATTTAAATTATTATATTTATTAAATTATGAAGGTGACAACTTTGGCATCATTTAAAATAAAATAATATAAGTGTCATAATCACTTTTATAAGACTCCAAACGGTTATATATTAAGTCATTGGATGATTATGGTATGTATATTCACTACCAAAACGTTTTGGTTAGGTTTTTGGGCCTTTTAATGGGTATTATTATTTAATAAAAACAATATTACTGATTTTTCACTTAATAAATAATTTCTGTATCATTAATGTATCACTATTAATGACAATTATTTAATCACTAAAAATTATAAACAAATTATAATTATGTAGATAATTTTATTATCTTTCTGTAGACTATTCAGTTTCTATGTTTTATGATGTTTATCTCTAAATTAAAATTATTATACTTATAATATTTAAGAAAGTGACATGTCATCCCTTTCTTTGGTTTTAATAATAATTAAGTTATTTTCATCGACAAAAGTCCTTTAAATGATTCTAATCCGACCTTTATGTGATATGGGTCGACTTTTAGTCATCCAATTGAATTTGGCAGGTGTTAGGATAATTATATAATCTTATATTTACCCGTAATTACCTGATTTACCTTAAACTATGGTAAATAAAATTTACCGTAGTTACTATTCATTATGCCAAAAAATAAAAAGTAGTCTATTAATATAATATGGACCCACTCATTCCAAATAAAGAATCCATTTTTCCAAATTCAATACACAGAAGTTGCGGAAGTTAAATTAAAAGTAATCCCGTTGTCGAAAGAAAACGGGGTTTTTTTAAAACATTACAAAAGATTGAATTGATTTAACCTACGAATTTAAATAAAATCAATGCTAATGACATACATTAAATTAAATGGTAAAAATTTATTCTATTTATACTTTAAGACAATTCAATATTATAATTTAACCACATAAATTATTACGATGAAAAAAGTTGTTTTTAATTAAAATATAGCGTGTTTTTACTATTCATTAAAATATGAAAGTTATCAGAATAACATGAAAATTTTATCCAAGGTAAAATTTTATATCCTTATTCTAAAAAATAATTTTATTTTGTAAAATTGAACTTATAAACTTGTCGAAAACTAGTTTCGAAGTGGGTGCGCCATCAAAAGGCAACAAAACTTTATTTTTTAAAAAATACTTATTTTACCCGAAAAAATTATTTTGTTCACATAAATTGTTTTAGAAAATTTATAAGATGAATAATAATGTTATAAAATTCAAAATTTAGTTAATACTATTTATAACGGCTAGTTCTTAATAATATTATAATAATATATCATTGTTTAGTAAAACTCGGTATTGCGTACAACACACGCTATCAAGGAAGGTCGCGATTGCGTGTAATGCAAGCCAAGTCAGGGTTCCGTGTTGTGCAAGAATCTTTAGTTGTTTCATATAATAGAATCCAACCATATTTTATTTATAAATTGAATATATATATATATATATATATATATATATATATAAACACACTCAATGTTGCGTAGAATGACTATTATAAAACGAACTTGAAATTGTGTGTAACATGATCCAAGAATAGCGTTGCGTATACTACATGCTAATACGGTGTTGTGTATAGTACAAGCTAAACTTGGTGTGGTGTATAATAGAAGACATCAATGAAATTAATAGAATATTTTTCAAAAAATCTCGGGGTGTTACATTATCAACTTGATTTATCCTAATTTAGTCAATTTAATTTTATTTGTGGTAATAACATTTTAAAATATAAATTATAACAAATAATTAATTATTTGTTTTGAATTGTCCATAATTGGATACTTTATAACATTTTCTACCACAAAAATTTAAATTTATTAATTTTAAATATATTTGTGGTTTTTAAAAAATTTTATAATATATTATTTTAATAATATAACAATAGTGTCAATTTTGACACTATTAATTTATTTGAATTTAAATAAAATATATAAAGAAGATATGTTCGAACTAAAATATTTAATATAATCATAAAATGTCACATGTATCTAGAAAATTAGTGTAGCACATTAAATACTTCATATAATATTTATTTTATTATTTTTAATACCATTTATTTGGTTTATCTCTTAATTAATAATTACTACAAATTTTTTGTATAATTATTTAGTATACTTATTTTTTTCATAAAAATTAAAAATAAAATCCTATGATCAAGATAAATCTAGTAAATTTTATAATAATACTTTTACTTGAATTTATCATCTTAAAATCATAATATTTAAATTGTTATATTTATTAAATTATGAAGGTGAAAACATTGACATCATTTAAAATAAAATAATATAAGTGTCATAATCACTTTTATAAGACTCCAAACGGTTATATATTAATTCATTGTATGATTATGGTATGTATATACACTACCAATAAGTTTTGGTCAGGTTTTTGGGCCTTTTAATGGGTATTATTATTTCCATAAAAACTATATTACTGATTTTCACTTAATAAATAATTTCTACATCATTAATGTATCACCTTTAATGACAATTATTTACCCCTAAAAATACTAAATAAATTATCATGATTTACATAATTTTATTATATTTCTGGAGACTATTCATGTTCTATGTTTAATGATGTTTATCACTAAAATAAAATTATTATACTTATAAGATTTTAGAGAGTGACATGTTGTCACTTTCTTTGGTTTTAATAATAATTAAGTTATTTTCATGGGAAAAAGTCCATTAAATTATTATAATCCTACCCTTATTTGATATGGGTATACTTTTAGTCATCCAATAGGATTTTGGAAGGTGTTATGGTAATTTTATAATCTTATATTTACCCTTAATTACCCGATTTACCTTTAACTATGGTAAATAAAATTTACCATAGTTACTATTCAAAATGCCCAAAAATAAAAAGTAGTCTATTAATATAATTTGGAACTACTGATTCCAAATATTTAATCCATATTTCCAAATTCAATACACAGAAGTTGCAGAAATTAAATTAAAATTAATCCAGTTGTCGAAAGAAAACGGGTTTTTGTTTAAAATATTACAAAAGATTGAATTGATTTAACCTACGAATTCATAGTAAAATAAATGATAATGAAATAAATTTTATTAAATTGTAAAAATATATTCTATTTATGATTTAAGACCATTCAATATTATAATTTAACCACATAAATTATTACGATGAAAAAATTTGTTCTTAATTAAAATATAGCGTGTTTTTACTATTCATTAAAATATGAATGTTATCAGAATAACATGAAAATTTTATCCAAGGTAAAATTTTATATCCTTATTCCAAAAAATAATTTTATTTTTTAAAATTGAACTTATAAACTTGTCAAAACTAGTTTTAATGTTGGTGCACCATCAAAAGGCGGCAAAACTGCATTTTTTGAAAAAATACATATTTTACCCGAAAAATTTACTTTGTTCACATAAAATGTTTTAGAAAATTTATAAGATGAATAATAATGTTATTAAATTAAAAATTCGGTTAATACTATACATAACGTCTAGTTAATAATAATATTATGATAATATATCATTGTTTAGTAAAACTCTGTATTGCGTACAACACACGCTATCGAGGAAGGTCGCGATTGCATGTAATGCAAGCCAAGTCATGGTTCTGTGTTGTGCAAGAATCCTTCGTTATTTCTTATAAAAGAATCCAAACATATTTTATTTATACATTTAATATACACACACATATATATATATATATAAACACACTCAATTTTGCATAGAATGACTATTATAAAACGAACTTGAAATTGTGTGTAACACAATCCAAGAATAGTGTTTCGTATACTGCAAGCTAATACGGTGTTGCGTATAGTACAAGATAAACTTGGTGTGGTGTATAATAGAATACATCAATGAAATTAAAAGAATATTTTTCATAAAATCTCAGGGTGTTACATTCTACCCCCCTTAAAATGAATTTCTCCCTCGAAATTCATCGGGGTTATAAATGGTTTCCTACTTGAAAATTTCTTTAACAGAAACCCACATCGTAAAATGGAATACAAAAACATGACATTAAAAACTAATGTATGAAACACAATGGTTACCCAAATTAACTAATCACTGGGTTTCCACATAGGAGAACATATGTGAAAATATGGATATGGAAGAGAAATCTAACCATAATGTTCTGATGGAGAGTGGTAGAGAACATGGCTACGAAAAATCCATCAATCACAAATCCATAGATTTGTGATGATCTAAGGTACCATCTGATTCATTAGATATAAGATAAATAGGACAACATTTTTTTTTCGATATCATTTCCCTAAAGATGAAAATTTTGAATTAGAAGAAATATTTGCTTGATTTTGGTTCAATATCACTGTTGTTCGTTCTTTGAACAATTTACACTTCATCTATAAAATAAATAAAGTTGAATTTGTTATTCGTGATGAGTTAGCAGATCATGTGATAGAATGATGGGTCATTCCATCTGTTTCAAGAAAAGTTATCAAATATACATAAGTCCATCTATGGTGAGGTTAATCATATACGATTCCAAAAATGAACTTATACTTCATATATCATACCTCTTAATAAAATAAAACTAGTTTCTACTAACCAGTGACTTCCTGTAGGCCAATGGTAGGCGATAAAGGCAAGTCGCACTTTGGTTGTGGGTTCGATTCCCACAGCCTTGTCTGACGCGATGGGCCGTCGCCCGTCCTACAGGTTGTCCTTTTTATAAAACTACATTACTATAACATCCCATCAATATTATCGAAAAAAGTTCTATCCTTAAACAATACTAACTTATTTCCAACATAATCCATTCCAATCTTTAGGCTTATCGAAAATACTTTGGTCCAAGCTCATAGTATAATGAAAACAATTACTTGAATTGTCATCAACCAAGCATGTGAATACCATCATTTATCCCCCATATATCTTGTTGGTCACATTCTAATCATGTATTCTCTTGAAAAATTAATACCCATTAAACCTTAGTGAAAACATGAAGGTTGTTAAATTTTAAGACATTCCATATACCAAAATCCCAAAAATTCTATATAATCAAACCATAATATCACATAGTCCTTATATCAGTCATGATCTTATGAATACAATCAAACATCTCATTATCTTATTATCCCTTCATTATGCACATATCATTTTCTTTTCAAAAATATCTGAATTACCTTTCATGGTTACCGGTACCATTAATCATACACTTTCAAAACATAATGAAAGACAACAGTGTAACAATCCTTAGATGTCTCTTTATTCCATAGTACCATGAGATTACTTATACAACATTACACTTGATAAACATGTAATCATTCCACTACCTTCTTAAACCATTGACCGAGCTTCAACAATTCTTTCATCTCACATATCATTTGTAATCTCTTCATCATTATCAACATAAATACTACCCATACGACCATAATGATTCTCTTCATGAGACCTTCCCTTAGGGAATTGGTTTCCATAATACCCGTACAATCCACATTTAAAACATTTAACCATTGTTGATGTCGTAGCAAGACAATTATCCTCAACCATGGTGTTAACTGAACCTTTTCCTTTGCACTTACTGGCTTTGTGTCCTTCTTTTCCACAACCAAAGCATCTTCTAGTTCCATTGAAACAATCTCCCAGATGACTCTTCCCACATGATTTACATGAGGGAAATTTAACTTTCTTTCCTCTATGATCATCATGAAACTCCATCTTTCTCTTATTATCTGAGTCGGGAAACATACCAAAGTTGAGACTATTGATCATATTATGAGATTGTTGATTAGGCATAATAATGATGTTTGGACTTCCAAATCCTGTTTCATTTGGTTTCTCATGAAGAATATCATTCCATTGTCCGTCATATCCTCCATTATCATGAATCTTCCTGTTTCCAGCCATTTTCCAAAACCCAAAAAGAATAGTGTGAGAGGAAAAAATCATTCTAGGGAAAACAACATAGTAATGGGGGAGCACCCTCAATATCTAACATCTTAGGTTAAAATATATGATCGTTATCGTAGTTCTAGGAATATATCCTATACGTATACTTATCCTTAGGGACATCCCTAGACATACCTTAGAAATATCTCTAGGGATCTCACTAACATTTTCGCATCCTAGTTTCCAATGGTTGACTAAAAATTTCTCTAATACCAGCTGTAGAGACCCGAAGCATGGCGTACATAGACATTACATTACTTTTGTGGAATACATAATACATACAAAAAGAGGCACACAAGGACCGTAATAGTTTAGTGTTTTTTCGAAACTTGGAACGTAATCTTCTAATCGTGGTGAAAGATCTTCAACATCTCCCATAAAGATCTTCCACTTTTTGTTTCCTTACCTAAAACATTTATTTTAATCCTGGGGGAAAATAAAACATAAAAAAAGGGTGAGCTAAAATTCTCAGTAAGGGTAAGCATGGATAAAATAAAACATACCATATACATTTGAACTTAAAAACATGAACATAATGTCTAAAAATAAAAATCTTGAGCAACGACTTAAAACATGGAAGTACATAAGGCATATATCATAATGGAACATAAATCATGATAACATAGAATGGGAATAAAACATGTAATTGTGGCAACCATTATGCACATGATATGATTTCCATATTAGCCAAGGCATTGCTGTCAAGACCATCTTAGTGGACAATGTCCCTTTCTGAATCGAGTTCACTCCTTGTTTCAGTCCTGTAACAAGGAACCAGATTAAATTACCTTTCTATCCATGTCTATCTCATGAGATATAAATCTTTACCCAATGCATTTCAGGGAGATATAGGTCCAACCCATCTCATAATGAAATCATTCTTACTTGTGACATAAAATAAACTTAAAACATTCATCATATCCCAAAGAATAAAATGGGTTTCATAAACATCATCCCATCATTTCATAATCCATATAAAACAAATGGAAATTTCATCAAATTAAAATTGAACCATGTAAATCATAGGTACATTAAACATGAATAATACACATATCAAATAATTTCATCTTAGATGGAAAATGGTTTTGATAAAACATTTGAAATGAATTCTTGAGTAAAATATCCCTTCTTCATCAAAATCATTTTATTTTCAAAGAAATCCATGAAATTTTAAAATAAAATTACTTTGTTGAAAATATTTATAAAATCATGTAGAGTAAGCTTCATGAATATGAGGCGTTATGAATCCGATAAAAACTCCGTTCACGCGGTATAAGTTAAAAAAAAGCATTATCCTCGTACTTTTGTTGGAAAAGTCAAAAAAGTACCTCATAATGTAAACAAAAGAAATATTCCTTACATACCATGTAGTAAAAGTCAAAAATGGGTAAAAAGGACTTTAAACATACATGAAAACGCTTTTATAAAACATGGACATGGATGATATAAATAACCCCAGAAAATACTTACGAAAAAGCAATCTCGGATAAAAATGAGATTTGAAAAATTATCCCTTACCTTAGGTCTAGTATGCTTCGTACGTATCCAAACATTGTGTATAATGATTTAAATAATGACATTAACTTATTACAGAATCATATTTATTGTTATTATATCATATATGGTTCACTTATGACTTTATATTACCCGTTCTTTTGTAAATTCTATGATAAAGCAGCGTGTTGGGTAAAATCATTTTATTTATCATATGTGTTTCGAATAGTCATTCTTGATATTATTACTTATATCCTGATTTACATAATTCCAGAATGTAAAAAATGATTTATATATAATATATATTCATCATATACATATATATATATTATAGATCGATAAAAGGATTGAACTACACCGTTCATGGAGACGGTAGGCCGTACGTACGAATGAATGTTGTTTTCGTTTCCTTATTGAATTGAATGAAACTAAATAGATGACATACATATATATATAAATCCAATAGAATTATTATTTCATATATTTCATTATTATTCATTATATAAACTTTATGATCATTCATGTATGGTTAATCATGGAGAATGAATCTAATCGTGTCGTGGAGACGGTAGTCCATACTTAGGAACGACCGATGATATCTTTTCCAAAATTATAGAATTGGAGTGGATGGTATAATATATCAGAATCAGTATGATGTTATAATAACCATATATAGTTATTCTTTATACCATTATACCAATCCATGTAAGGTGTTTGTGGAAAAACAGATTACACCACGGCGTGGAGACGGTATTCCGTACGTACGCACGCGCGGTGATTTTGTTTTCCGTAGGATGGATAGATGGTGAAATATGGTTGTTTAATACTTATAATAACATATCAGTATATTATTGATACTGATTTTATTACCTCATAATGAAACAACTAAAAAAGAATAAGTGGAAGAAGAAATAACATTGAACGAATCGGTAATGGACATTACCTCTTCTTTGAAGCGCCTCTTTGAGACATCCTCTTAGGGTACTAAAATTTGTCTTTTAAGAAGACCAGGACCTCTAGTATGTTTCTAGGTAAGTGGAGAAGATAATTTGGCAGGGTTTGGCCGAGCTGGAAAGCTCAAAGTAGTGTGAGGAGGAGAGGGAGGAGGTGCCCTTTTATAAGGGAGGAGAGGGGCACCTTTGGAATTCTTAAAAATATAAATTTATAATAAATCTAACCCCACTTAAAAACCTCCAAAAATGACTCATATCTAAATATTAGATGGGATAGGGTTGTAATCGCATCAACCAATCAAATTTAGACATGTTAGGAATTTATTTTAAACATTATCAAATTGATTTATCCTAATTTAATTAATTTAATTTTATTTGTGGTAATAACATTCTAAAATTTAAATTAAAAAAAAATTAATTATTTGTTGTTAATTGTCCATAATTGGATACTTTAGAAAATTTTATACCATATAAATTGAAATTTATAATTTTTAAATATATTTGTGATTTTTAAACAATTTCATAATATATTATTTTTATAAAATAACAATAGTGTCAATTTTGACACAATTCAATTATTTGAATTTAAATAAAATATATACAGAAGACATGTTCGAAATAAAATCTTTAATAGAATCATAAAAGGTCATATGTATCTATAAAATTAGTGTAGCACATTAAATAGTTCATATAATATTTATTTTATTATTTTTAAAACGATTTATTTGGTCTATCTCTTAATAAAATAATTACTACAATATTTTTGTATAATTATTTAATATACTTATTTGTTTTATAAAAAATAAAAATAAAATACTATGATGAAGTTAAATCTATTAACTTTTATAATAATACTTTTACTCGAATTTATCATCTTAAAATCACAATATTTAAATTGTTATATTTATTAAATTATGAAGGTGACATCTTTGGCATCATTTAAAATAAAATAATATAAGTGTCATAATCACTTTTATAAGACTCCCAACGGTTATATATTAAGTCATTGGATTCTTATGGTATGTATATACACTAAAATTAAGTTTTGGTCAGGTTTTTGGGCCTTTTAATGGGTATTATTATTTCAATAAAAACCATATTACTGATTTTTCACTTAATAAATAATTTCTGCATCATTAATGTATCACCATTAATGGCAATTATTTAATCACTAAAAATTCTAAATAAATTATCATGATGTAGATAATTTTATTATATTTATGAAGACTATTCATGTTCGTAGTTTTATGATGTTTATCACTAAATTAAAATTATTATACTTGAATGATTTAAGAGAGTGACATGTTGTCACTTTCTTTGGCTTTAATAATAATTAAGTTATTTTCATGGAAAAAAGTCCATTAAATGATTATAATCTGAGAGTTAAGTGATATGGGTCGACTTTTAGTCATCCAATAGGATTTTGGAAGGTGTTAGGATAATTTTATAATCTTATATTTAACCTTAATTACTTGATTGACCTCTAACTATGGTAAATAAAATTTACCATAGTTACTATTCATAATGCCCAAAAATAAAAGGTTGTATATTAATATAATTTGGACCCACTGATTCCAAATATGGAATCCATTTTTCCAAATTCAATACACATAAGTTTCAGAAATTATATTAAAATTAATCCCGTTGTCCAAAGAAAATGGGTTTTTGTTTAATACATTACAAAAGATTGAATTGATTTAACCTACGAATTCAAAGTAAAATAAATGATAATTACATAAATTATATTAAATGGTAAAAATATATTGTATTTATACTTTAAGACCATTCAATATTTTAATTTATCCACATAAATTATTACGATGAAAAAAGTTGTTTTTAATTAAAATATAACGTATTTTTACTATTCATTAAAATATGAAAGTTATCAGAATAACATGAAAATTTTATCCAAGGTAAAATTTTATATCCTTATTCCATAGATTTATTTTATTTTGTAAAATTGAACTTATATACTTGTCAAAAACTTGTTTTAAAGTGGGTGCTCCATCAAAAGGCGGCAAAACTGCATTTTTTTTAAAAATACTTATTTTACCCGAAAAATTTATTTTGTTCACATAAAATGTTTTAGAAAATTTATAAGATGAATAATAATGTTATAAAATTGAAAATTTATTTAATATTATTCATAACGTCTAGTTCATAAAAATATTATAATAATATATCATTGTTTAGTAAAACTCGGTGTTGCGTACAATACACGCTATCGAGGAAGGTCGTGATTGCGTGTAATGGAAGCCAAGTCAGGGTTCCATGTTGTGCAAGAATCCTTCGTTGTTTCGTATAACAGAATCGAACCATATTTTATTTATACATTGAATATATATATATAAACACACTCAATGTTGCGTAGAATGACTATTATAAAACGAACTTGAAATTGTGTGTAACACGATCAATGAATAGTGTTGCATATACTGAAAGCTAATATGGTGTTGCGTATAGTACAAGATAAACATGTTGTGGTGTATAATAGAAGACATCAATGAAATTAAAAGAATATTTTTCATAAAATTTCATGGTGTTATATGGTTTTAGTCAATGCTTGTAACCCGAAGGGACCGTGTTAATGCTGAATGCGATGGGAAGTGCATTGATTGTCTCCCTGAGCAACCAAACAATATGGGAGATGGAATTAAAAATATTGTATCCATGCTCACCCAACTGTACAAAGATATGAATCATGCAGGACTTCCAAACGAGCAAAGTAAAGAGAAACATTCTATTGAATCCTTCATGAGGCAGCGTCCACCCTCATTCAGTGGGTCTACTGATCCATTTGTGGCTGAACAATGGATCAGTACCACTGAAAAGATATTTTCAATTCTTCAATGTTCTAAAAATGATAAAGTCATCTTAGCATTATATAATTTGGAAGGTGAAGCTGATCAATGGTGGAATCTTATCAAGAATATGAGGCAAAGAGACGAAATTGAGTCCATGGAATGGGACGAGTTCAAGAACTTATTTTTCAATGAGTACATCCCTCGTTTTCTACGAACAAAGATGGAGATAGAGTTTCTTGAACTAAAGAAAAATGACGATGAATCTGTTGGTACCTATGAAGAAAATTTTACAAAACATGCAATGTATGCTTCTGGAATTATTATCCAACATTAGAGTAAGATCAATCAATTCTTTAGTTGCTTAAAACCAACTCTTCGAAGGGAGTTAGGCATAAGGTACTTCAGTAGCTACGAGGAAATTATTCGATGTGCTCTCGAGGTTGAGATGGATATTAGAGTAACCCATCAGTCATATGGGTTTAATAAGAATAATAAAATGTAATTCAAAGGGAAATATGAAGACCACACAGAAAAGAAGATGAGTTTTCCATTATTCTCAATGTGTGGAAAGAAACATGGAGGGAATTGTCTTAATGGGACCAGTAAATGTTTCAAATGTGGAAAAGAAGGTTATCGGGCATTTGAATGCCGCAATGATGGCTCTTTGATCAGGTTATCATCAATTAATGGTTAAAAGGGAAGAAAAACCAAAGAAGACTTTTCGTACAAGGTATGGACACTATGAATTTATAGTGATGCCACTTGTTCTTACTAATTCCCCTCCTATCTTCGTGGATCTAATGAATATTGTCTTTAGAGACTATCTTTTCCAGTTTTTTGTAGTCTTTATAGACGATATTATTGTCTATTCTAATAGCAAGGAAGAGCATGAAGATCACATGAGAATTTTATTAAATACCCTAATAAATTACAATCTTTATGTAAAATTTATCATGTGTGAATTTTGTCTTCAAAAAGATTCATTTTTGGGTCAAATAATATCAAAAGAGGGGATATCTATGGATCCAGCCAAAATAGAGGTTATCAAAATATGGTCGAGACCAACAAAAGTAACTGAGATCTGAAGTTTTCTTGGCTTGGCTGGATATTATCAACGTTTTGTGAATGATTTTTCACGATTATCTAATCCACTCACCAGCTTAACTCAAAAAATAGTTAAGTTTGTTTGGATGGAGGAGTGTAAAGAGAATTTCAAAGAGTTAAAAAAAAGGTTATCCAGTGCACCTACGCTCACACTGCCTTATAGTGAAGAAATGTTTGTGATCTATAGTGATGCATCCAAGAAGGCATTGGGGTGTGTTCTCATGAAAAATGATATGGTGATAGATTATGCCTCACGACAGTTGAAAATCCATGAGGAAAATTACCCAACTCATGATTTGGAATTAGCTGTGGTAATCTTTGCATTTAAGATTTGGAGGAATTATCTTTATGGTGAAAGGTGAGATATTTATACTGATCATAAAAGTTTAAAGTATATTTTCACACAAAAGGAGATGAATATGTGCCAAAAAAGATGTTTGGAGTTGATTAAGGATCATGACTACTCAATTCATTACCACCCTGGTGAAGCAAACAAGGTGTTAGTCGCATTAAGTCGACAAGACCATACTAGATTATCCATGATGAGGATCAAAAAATATCCAATATTTATGGATTTACAAAGGATGGATCTTGGAATTATAATGTAAGGGGAAAAATCTTATCTTTCTCAAATTAATGATCAACCATCTATACATGTAAAGAATAAAGAGGCACAGAAAGAAGTTGTAGAGTTACAAAAGAAGGTGAGAAATGTTCCTGAATTCCACATTGATTGTGATAAAATTGTAAGGTTCAGGAATCATGTTTCTATTCCTCCCATCCTATAATTAAAGAAGGAAATATCGGATGAAGCTCATAGTTCTTGATTCTCTATTCACCCTGGAAGCACAAAGATGTATTGGGACTTGAAGAAGTACTTCTGGTGGGATGGCTTGAAAAGATATGTTGCTGAATATCTCTCTCGATGCTTGGTTTGTCAGGAAGCTAAAGCTGAGAGACATAAGTATAAGGTGATATTACAACCATTACCCAAACCAGAATGGAAATGGGAAAACATCACTATGGACTTTGTCACTGGACTTCCTAAAACATCCAAAGGAAATAATGCTATCTGAGTTATAGTTGATCATCTTATAAAGTTAGCACACTTAATTTCTATTAGAGAAGATTTATCTCTTGATCAGCTTGCCAGGATATATGTGAAAGAAGTGGTAAGATTGCATGGAGTACCACTTTCCATTATATCTGATTAGGATCCGAGGTTTAACTCAAATTTTTGGAAAGTCTTTAGCATACTCTAGATACAGAGTTGAGTTTCAGAACTGCTTTTCTTCTTCAGATAGACGGCCAGTCTGAGAGGAAAATTCAAACTCTATAAGACATGTTGAGCGATTTCTCTATGGATTTCAAAGGTGGTTGGGATCAGCACCTTCCTTTGGTGGAATTTTATTATAATAATAGCATTCACTCCAGTATTCAGATAGATCCTTATGAAGTTCTCTATGTATATAAATACAAAACTCCAACTTGCTGGGATGAAGTTGGGGAAAGAAAGCTATTAGGACCTGATCTTGTTAATGAGATGGCAGAAAAGGTAAGATCTATTCAGCAACATATAAGAGCATCTCAGAGTGAACAAAATATTTAGGCCAACAACTGATGAAAATACCTAGATTTTGAAGTGGGTGATAAAGTGTTCTTACTAATATCTCCTTAGAAGAGAGTAATGAGATTTGGAAAGAAGGGAAAGCTAGGCCCTAGGTATATTAGTCCTTTTAAAATATTTGATCATATTGTGAAGCTAGC
This sequence comes from Viscum album, assembly GCA_963277665.1. Classification (NCBI taxonomy): domain Eukaryota; kingdom Viridiplantae; phylum Streptophyta; class Magnoliopsida; order Santalales; family Viscaceae; genus Viscum; species Viscum album. The sequence continues at coordinate 2,014,984,716 of OY728135.1, forward strand.
TTACCGATTGGCGCTTCCACCGAATATATCTCAAGTTCATGATGTGTTCCATGTATCTCTCCTGAGAAAATACATACCTGATACTTCACATGTACTAATCTCGGAAGTTGTACCATTGGAGCAAGATCTTTCTTATGAAGAACAGCCAATAGAGATTCTGGATCGTAGGGAAAATGTTCGGTGAACCAAGACCACTCTCTTGGTTAAAGTTTTATGGAGGAACCACCAATTAGAATAAGCTACATTGGAATGTGATGATATGATGAGGGAGAGGTATCCTCATCTATTTTTTACAAAGTGACAAATTTCGTGGGTGAAATTCTTTTTAAGGCGGGTAGAATGTAACAACCTGATATTTTATGAGAAATATTTTGTTATTATGTATTATGTTATATGCAACACCAAAGAAATCTTTCACTACACACAATAATATCTTGGCCTGCATTATACGCAAGAGAAACCTTCCTCGATTGCTTGCGTTGTACGGAATACTGAGTTTCACTAAACAACGATATGTTATATAAACTCGCCATTATGAATAGTAATACTGACTTTTTGGAATTTTATAAATTTTATCATTCAAAATGGACTTCATTTTTGGATTCGGAATATCGATATTAGCCTAGGGTACAATTTTGGTATTTTTCTGAAATCTTTCAATTTTTGATTAATTGTGAAAACACTGAGTTATTGGTTAAAACTTTCTTTTTAGTTAAATAATAATTTATTTTATTTATATTTATTTTAGGTAAAAATAAATACATAATACCTATATAAGTTCAATTTAATTCTTTAGAGTCATTTTATAATAATATTAGATATATAAAAATTTTATTAAACTTTTGACCGTCTTTTACCCACCTTCTAAAAGAATTTGAAATTTACATAAAACATAATTTCACTGCTTCTATGAGTGTAGTTTCAAAAATCTGACAGACACGGTTGATATCATTTAGTAAAATTTGGTTCAATAAGATAAAAATAATATTTTCTGAATAGTAACTTTTTACTTTTATTTACCACGGTTAAAAGTAAATAGGGTAATTAAGGGTAAAAATGATATTATTATTACCATAACACATGTACTAATTCTATTGGATAAGTGTAATTCGAACAAAAACAACCTTAGGAATAAAATATTACTTTTTAGGTCCACTTGGATTAGATTAGGATATTTATTATTATTTAATTCAAAGAAGAGTTAAAAGAGTTAAAATCAAAGTTTAATAAGTAAAACATTTTTAATATAGGGTTATACATAAGATAAATTCGACTATAAATATTCATTATAAATATAAAAATATTTCTTACATAATGGTATTTTATTTATAATTTTTAGACAATAAATAATTGAATTTATATATGACACAATGATGATGCAGTAATTACCTTATTAATGAAATATTAACATAATTGATAATATAAATACCCAAATAAATGTAATTTGTGACTTTTTATGAATTAAACTAATTTTATAGGTTAATATAACATATTAAGGTTTCTTAGATAAATTATTTTGAAGTAATAATTCTGTTATGAATTTAGAAAAAATAAATACCAAATAGTGTCAAAATTGACATAAAAGAGTTTTTAAAACAAATATTAAATTATTAATTGATATTCTATCCCTAAAAATATAATGTTCAACCAAAAGACTTATATAATAATATATATTATGATAGTGAACCAATTGGTATTATATTGGCAGTTTATAGTAATTTTATTATCCATATAGTATAGGAATACAAGAAGACACGGTAAAAGTTAAATTTTTTAACTTAGAGTTAAATATAAATGATATGGTTAAAATGGTAAGATAAACATGTCTAAAACCTATTGGTTGAGAGGATTTGTATCCATACCCACCCTATCCTCAAAATAAGTCACTTTTGAGACATTATAAACCGAATATGAATTTAGTATAAATTAATATTTTTAGGTTTCCAAAGGTGCCCCTCTCCTCCCTTATAAAAGAGAACCTCCTCCCTCTCATCTTCACACTATTTTGGTCCATCAATATCGTCCAAACCCTGACCATTTATCTTCTAAACAACTCTGTTTATATCATAGAGTTTTTGGTCTTCTCAAAAGACCATCTCTAGTGCCCTAAGAGAAAGTTTGAAAGAGACACGTCAAGGAAGAAGTCATATCTTCTACCGATTCTTTCAAGTTTCATTCTTCCTATACTTACTCTTATTTATATGTTTCATTATAAATTAATAACATATGTATCTCTCTTATAATTTTATGTTATTATAAATAATAATCAAACCTATTTCTCCTTCTATCAATCCTATGGAAAACAAAATTACCGCGCGTGCGTACGTACGGAATACCATCTCCACGCCGTGGTGTAATCTGTTTTCCACCACCATTTTACTTGGATGGGTATAATGGTGTAAAAAAATAACTATATATGATTATTATAACATGATAAGGATTATGAAATATTATATCATCAACTCCAATTCCATTCATATAATTATGGGAACAATATCATCGCTCGTGCTCACGTATGGCATACCGTCTCCACGATGCGATGCGACTCGTTATACATGATCTTAAATGAATAATGATTATATAAATGAATTTAATGAATAAATATTATATATATTACACAAATAACATTCTTTAAATTACGTCTCTATAACCTAAAAAGAGGAATAAGAATCTATTTGACAAAACACACATAAGAACATAACACAATGAACACCCGAATAACAAATTGTAATGAAATATTACTAATAAGAAGATAAGAATATGACCATATATGATATCATAACAATGATTATGATTCTATAATAAGTCAATTACATTATTTAAATCATTATACAGGAGGTTCGGATATGTACGAAGCATATCAGACCTAAGGTAAGGGAAAATCTCACAATCTCATTTTTATCCGAGATTGAATATACTTCATAATTTACTGGGGAATATTTATCATCTAAATCCATGTTTCCACAATATGTCATATTATTAATATCCTCATAAAATTTATTAAATAAAATTTTACCTATTGTTTAATTTCAGTAAAAGATATGAAATGAATATTTTGTCATTTTCAGTACGAGATACTTTTTGACTTTTTCGTCCATAGTACAAGAAGAATATTTTTTTATCTTACACGACATGAAAAGATTTTTATGATTTCATAAAACATTATTTACATGAAGCTTACTTTACAATTTTTCAAGTTTATTTTAAATTAACTTCTTTTAGTTTAAAATTTTATGACATGTTGATAAAGGAAAAATGTTTTGAAGTAGAAAGGATATTTTCCTCAAGAATGGAGTTCAAGTGTTTTATCAAAATTATTTTCCATATAAGATAATATAGGGTTATGTTTATATCCCTATTATTAAATTTATTTTATTGTGTTATGATGGAATTATTTTTATAAAGTCTTTTCATCTTATATGGATTTTGTTATGATGGAATGATGTTTAAGAATCCCATTTTTTTTACATAGGTATGCAAGGAAATATGATTTATGATTTTATGGCACACATAAGAATGGTATCATTATAAGATTGGTGGGACCTATATCTCCCTCCAATGAATTGGGTAAATATTTATATATCATGAGATAGACATGGATGAAACAGAAAGTTAATCTGGTTCAGTGATACAGGACTAAAATGAGGAGTGAACTCGGTTCAGAAATGGACTTTGTCTGCTATGATAGTCTTGGCAATGAGTCTTGGATAATATGAAATGATTTTCTATGATTGTGTGTGTATGTCGAAAAGTTTCATGTTTTATGTTATGATTACATTTCACTACTATTATTTATCCCACGTTATGATATTATGATCTCTTTTGTAGGTTAATATTTTCAAAATGTTATGTTCTTATGAATATGATATGATTGATATTTACTTTGTTTACCCATACTGTGCATTTGAGCTCACCCATTTGTATTATTTCTCTTCCCCAGGTCAGGAAGAAGGATATTAAGTAGGATATTCTAAAAAAGACTATAGATATGATGAAATAAATGGGATATAATGTAGATGCTTTACGAACTAGTTCTTTATGTTTCCCAGTTTCTAAAGACACTATACATATACGATATTATCATGGTTTTATTATTTGTTGTAATAAGTATGCTTCAATTATTAAGTAATAACAATTTATGTAATTTATAGGTCGTTATATTAGAGGATCTCAATATACAGAAGAATATTTTCTAGATCTCTTTTAAAATAGAGAGAATGGATAAAAGAACACAATTATATAAGATTTATCTCTCTAGAACATGAAGATGGGGTCGAATGTGAAACATTATATTATGTGTCTTATATATATCATATCATAATGAAGAATATAAATTAGGTTATAATATTAATAATGGGATCAAATTTTTACCAACAGGTTGGATACTTTATCATGTTGTTTGAATAGTCAGTTCAGAGGGTTGGTGATAACATTATATGATTCAAAACAAATTAAATAGTGAGATATAATATTTTATAGTATCAATACATCATCAATTTTATTCTCCTTTCACTATCCTTTTTAGGGTGATATTTTTAAAAGTATTTTTGTGCTATTTATTACATTCATTACATCTCAAGAGAATGTAAGGGGAGAAAAGAAGTGTTCTATGAACCGATAGAATGAGATCCTAATCAAGGGATTTAATGGTTATAAAATATGATAAATTTATTTACTTTCCTCTTATTAGGGTAATTACCTTGATAAAAGTCCAATAGGGGAACAATTTTTTGAAATGAATATATAGACATGGAGTGGAAACAATCATAAAAAAGATCATATTTATTTTTGACAATGATATACCTTATTGTATTAAAATTTTATCAATTTAAATGATCTAAATCGAAATGTCATTCACCACATGATAGTGAGATAATTTACCATAAAATATAATCTTATGGTGGAGGAAACCAATAATGGAAGAATGATTTTAAATAGGATTCATTATAACCCAATAGAGGGAGTGGACTTAAGAAAAACACCATGAAACATTTTTATATTTAAATAATAATCAAAAAAATGAAATAGAATTATATGGATCATCAACCCAAATTAATTACATTAATATGATAATATAAATTAATTATGTAGTAATTAGATAATATCAAATATGTCCTGGTGTACAAAAAAGTGACTCAAGAAATTAATTTTGAGACCATGAACCCATTAAGTTAATTCTTAACTATCACTAAAGTGATTGAATGATATGTATAAAAATGAGTATCTTAATAAAATATTTGATAACCATATACATATCCATAAACCATTTTAATATTCATTTATAACTGTTGGCCTCATGTATGTTATTTAGTTATTGTCGATTT
>OY728135.1:2014990239-2015097750 GCA_963277665.1 Viscum album
ACACCTTCATATCTATAGGGTAATACATCTAGTTTTTTTATCTATATTAGTATATTTATACTTGTCTACTATACGTATTATTACTATTATAGATATACCACCATCAACTGAGGATAATTACCTTCCTCCTCCACATGTTTCACTCTAAGGGACCCTAGATCCACAATCTATTAATATGTGTTTATATGTTATTGATATTGATTAATTATAAATTCATATATAATTTTTTCCTTTAAAAACTATTTTTAACGATTACCATCACCATCTACAGTATGACATGGTTCCATAAAAACACAAACTGTCTGGAATCAGAACAAACAAAATATGGATCAATACAATGTGGATGGGGTTATCATTGGATAAAATGGTAAGGAAAGAAAATTTATTATTGGTATATATTCTGAACACACATATATCATTTTCATTCAAGAAATAACTTGGATTAATACTATAAAACAAATAAAGGAAAATTTTTAGAAATATATTTTTATATTTAATGACAATAAAGTAATATATATATATATATATATAATATTCTTCTAGAAAATAATTTTTCAAATATAGCTCATGTATAATTTTATTCATGGAAAAATTGAAAGTATATATTGGTTAATGGAGTTGGTTGAAATGCAGTGTGGATATAAGTATGACATGCATGATAGTTGGATATAGAGATTTGTTATTGATCTTGAATAAATAATGCCCATTATCACTTTTCCAATATCACTGTAGAGAGATATGATCAGGTATTGTAAGAGAAAATAATTTACAATATTAGTTAATGTTATATATATAATAATTTATATATTTTCAAACGAATTTTAAATTATAAAACACTTATATTATTAATGTTAATTAAATAATATGATTTTTTGTATATTGAAAAAATATGACTGAAATAAATTAAATAAAAATGCAATGAAATACAATCACACTCTAGTAAGAACTTATTTTCCAAATCATTAGCAACAACATGTAATTTAAAATTTTTAATATTCAACTTTATTTCCATGAAATATATATTTATTACCTTTAACATCTTGTTGGTGTGTCAAATTTTTATTTTTATAGTTGTATGATTTTGGAAAAAACCATTGTTTTTTTCACATTCATTCATTACCATGTTTATTTCCACACAAATATTTATTATTAATCTAAAAATGATTATAAAGTAGCCTTAAAAATGGTCTCTATACAAGAAATTGACAATTATTAGACAATATTTCAATTTTTTACCCTTTAAACCACATAAAAAATTACTATAAAGAAGAAAATAATTACATAACTAGAAGTATAATTTTGTGCAGTCCATATACATCTTGGTGTACTAATGATACCCCTGCCCATTTTTCTTATGAGACTTCAGATGCAACAAATTTGATGTGTCAATTAGTAATTATCTTGGTTATTCTATTTCTTATTCTCAAAATCCTATAGATTTTAATATCCTCCACGTCCTCTCCATTTTAATATTATGTTTAATATAATATTTCAATTCTATATCTTCTCTACCACAAATTCTATAAGAAATATTTTTAAATATGTATGAATCCTTGAATTTTCATCAATGTTGAGCATAAAACCTTATTACTCTATACCCATTGATCACTTTAGGTTCTCCCAAACTTTTAGTATTGTAAAAAAATTCCCCTATAATTATAATAATATATCTAGTTATTAATATGGAATTTTCACATTAAAAAGTGAATGATTTCTTTAATTCATTTATGTTTTGGTTTATTAGGAGTGAAATCTATCACAGTGAAATTATTTAGGGTAATGAAAATTTTTACAAAACCTAGCCGAATATCAACCTTTAAACATCCAAATTAAAAATATAATATGCATCCAAAATTAGAATACATTTCAGAGATCTATATAAACCTGTTTACTAACTCTAACATCCAAACTACTAATCTCTGGGAAACCATAAAATATCATAATAAAATATTCATCCTTTTGTTAAAATGATGCATTCTTAAAAGTGGTGTAAGTATGATTCATTATATATGGTAACCATTGAATTATTTATACAAGTTAAAACAAGTCTATGCTACTCATTCTATAATTGGTTCAACCAATTTGATATATATTAGGAACAACTTCACACATCATTTAAAACCAAGTGTATAACTAATACTATAATTTATTAACCAAATTAATATTTAATTGTAAAAAAGAATAAATATTATGGTTGTAATATTCCCACCATGATATTGTTTTTCAAATATTTAATAAAAGAAAATAACATATTTTAAAATACATCTTCCCTCTCCCATTTTTTATAAAGAAAATATTCCTCACAAATTATGATATAACAATTCTTTATCCATCCCTTGGGGTTTTACTAGATTTCTCAAATGAAATCAACATCTTGTCAATGTGTTAAAATTTATGAATAAGAGAGTATAATACCCCTTATAATATTTACATCAAAACATCATTCTAATAATCTTATTTATGATCATATATATCACTATATTTCTCTCATCCATCTATCATTGATACATCAACATCTAAGAAAATTTTATATTAAAGTTTTATCCATTGGAAAAAATCTAGTGAGTAAAGTTACTCATTCTTAATAAACCCATAAAACAATACATTATTCAAAACAATTTAGAACTCAATATATAAAACATGAGTTCATTTAAACAATATCAATTACATCCATATAAAAATTTATTTTAGTTACACACTTGTAGATAACCCATTGATTTTTTACATCTTTTAAAATCATATAATAAAATCAATGTGATAATGATGATAAATAAATAAATATTAAAATAAACATAATTAAATAATTTTAAAATAAAAAAAATCAATATAATTTAAATTTAACCTTGTACTAATAAAATATTCCATATCTCATCTTCTATAACCTCCCGAGGAGATAATTTTATCAATGGAGTTTAGGTGTATGCCATTAAATTTTATGCGTATAAGTCGATAAAATATATATGAGAAAAAATTAGGAGATGAATGAAAGATAAAATAAAATGAAATATAATTGGGGTCTTATTTAACATAAAATAATTAAGAAATATTTGAAAAATATTATCATTATTTTATAGATCATTTACCCAATGATCTTATCTTTTGGCTTCAAAAACTACAAGATATGTTCAAATTTAAATTATGTGTACTTAGTTAATGGATCCTATATTCATTTTCTCTATGTGAAAGACCAATGGTCCATGAATTTTATTGTATTTGGTTATTTAAGTTAAGGAACATTACATATAGATACCATAATATGAGAATACAACCTAAGTAAGTGTAATTATCATCCAGCTATTTTAGTTTTTTGTTGATAAAAAACAAGTTCATTACCTAAAGATTTTTCATGTTTTTATAGAAGGTTGTTGCCAAGTACATATTTGAGGTTCTATAATATTTCTTCTAATTTACAATACATATCCAATTAAATAACCTATCATAACTTTCATAATTTTTTTTAACTTTTTATAATCTTCTTTATAATTTTACTAGTTATACATAATATATTTTTTTATTGCATTAACGATTCATGCATAATCAACTACCATGAGATATTTTGAATGATTATCAACATAAAATGGATGAGGTTAAAATTAAGAATATTTTAAATGAATCACTAGTTCAAATTTACTTCCTAAAAATAGAGAATAGAATCATCTATCCTCATTTAGATACAGCTAATCATAATTTAAATAAGGAATAACAAAATAACAAAATAATAAAATAATAAATAAATGAAAGATTATAACACAATAAAAAAAAGAATTATTATAAAATAGGGAGGCTAAGTAGATAATACTACTTTATTTAATTGTTTTCTAAAAATGGAATTGAATATAAAGGGTTTACTTCATCTGTCTACCTTGTTTTGTAAATGTAGTAAAAGGGAGATTCAACTATGGTAAATACTAACACCCAATAAAGGATTGTAAGTATATTTCAATTTAATTTATTTTGACTGAATTTATTTATTTATATAGTTTTATCATTTTAATTTATATCTTATATCACCAAAAATATTTCTTTAGAGGAGTTAGAAGAAAAACAACCTAGAAATATGGTTCCAATGGTTTATCTATATCAGGTACTATGAAATTAACATCATGGAAGGGTGTGTTGTTGACCTAGGAAGAAGAGTGTAACATCTATATATTTTTATTCTAATAAAATTTCCTTGAGTTTTGGTTATATTATAGTTTCTAATTATTAGGTTAATTCCACAATGAAAATATGAAACTAAAAAAGAATAAGATGATACAAATCATCAAAATATGATAAATAGACAGATGTTAAAGGATATATCTGCTCATTCTTCTGATCCACCTCTAGAGGGTTCTGTAGGGGTTGATTCCTAATTGATGATAATGTGTGAAATATTTTAGGATTACCTTATTGATTATAGTATTTTTTTATATAAATAAATGTTGATTCCAATGATGATGGTAATTCCCATGACAATGATGATGCTGGTGGTTTGAGAGGAGTTTGTGATGTTGGTATTTACATGTGAGATATTGATGAGGGTTTGGATACTTTTGGTGATGCTGATGTTGAGTTTTATTTCTGATTTAAAATGTATTATTATTTTATTGGCAGAATTTTATTATGAAATTTTATTTTATTATTTTGAAGTGATTTTTATTTTTGTATTATTGAACTGTATTCTAGTGGGTGTTTGGTGATTATTGGACTGTCTCGTCTGTATTATAGTGTTTTTTTCTAAATGAGTTGATGAGAAGCAATTTATTAATTTTACACGAATAAAAAGTCATTTCAATGGTTCTTAACCATTTCTATAGGTCTATTTATGCATTTCCATCAATGTAAATGGTCATACTACAATAGTTTTGAATTGTGACAATGTGTTTATTTATGTAGTTTCAATCGTGGATTTATGCATGAAATAACTAGATATATTGACACGAAGTAGTCACAGGAAAGGGAAATGGTAATTCCATTATTTATATGGGTATAAATGTGGTTATGGGCTTATTTCCGTTGTTGAAAACACTAATATTGGTCTATTTCTATGGTTACAAACCCTATAAATTTCTTTTACCATATTTCCATAGTAATATGAGCCACGGTTCAGTACCATGTCCTACTAGACTATGTATTTTACCAATAATAACAATTTATACATATATATCCACAATTTATTTATATGTCTACAATTTTATTTTCTATTAGTGTATGGTTTTAACTTGAAAACCACTAAAAATTAAAAAAACACCCACTATATTTATATAATTATTAGGTGGTCAAACCATGGATCCATGTTCTATTATTCTTGAGGTCTCCGCATTACTATTAAATTTTTATATTGGGGATTAAATTTATATAATGGGTATCCACAAGTTTCTATACATTATAGTAACTATTCTGGGCACCCATCTTCATCCATAAGAACACGTGTTAGTGTAGGTAAAAGTGGATTCATCGCTATGGCACTTTAAATAGAGATATAGGTGAATGAGTGGTTAAATGGAGGCCACAAACATTTATGACACTAATATAGAATGTGTAATAATCTTGTAAATTGAATGTAGTAGTTCATGTGTAATGTGTTTTTGGGGTTCAAGGATGAATCACACGTGTGTCTTTGAACAAGGAATGCAGTAGTGTTAAAGATTGTGCATGTACAAATGCTATCAAGGGAACATTAAAAATATAATTTAGTAAAAATATCATATTAAAATGTAAAATATTGATAATTTTTATATGTGTATTCCTATTATCTCCACAAGATATAAAATCACTACTCACAAAATTATATACCCCCCCAAATTTGTGGTTTAAATTAGTAGATAATGTTTTTTATCCAAACCACATTGGAAAGTCCAAAAAAATACTTTTGATGATTAAAAAAAAATTATTTCAATATATGATGTTCTCTATTGACTACTCAACATAAGAGTACCCCATCACCATGAAATAATATTGGGAAAATATTTTTAAGGATATCCACCTTTTAGAATGAGTTATTAAGAGGAACATGGATGAACTATTTGTGTTTTCATCATAAAATTATTTTGTCATTAATATTTACATCATCAAAGTGAAAATATGTCCTTTTATCCATGGTAATATGACAGAATCAATTTTAGGAACATAAAATTTTACCCCTTTAGAAGTTGATTTTTTTTTTGTAATAATGAAAATCAGATTATGAGCTATGTTGGAGAGATTTTTAATTTTCCTTGAATATCAAGAAGGTTCCTACAGATTAATATTCATGATGAGGATTCATGTGGGGAAATCATGATTTCAATAATTTATTACTAATTAGAATAAACCAACCCATGGAATTTCATAAAAAAGAGGACCAAAAATCAATGAATATTTTTTATTTTAAGGGGAGGTTATTAACTCAAGGATTATTTTTACCTAGAGGAGGATCATGGATCAAGGAACATATTACCATGAAATAGATATTGAATGAATTATTTTCATAGAATGCAGAGGTTCTCTTATCAATGATTTTATTACTAAATGGATGATCTTGAATAAAGTATTTTATTACAAGGTGTAGGATTATGACTCATCAAATTTTTTATCACAATGTGGATGAAATTGATTTAATGAATTTTTTCCTATAAGGAGGATTAAAAATCTCGGATTATATTACCAATAAGTTGATATTAACTCAAGGATTTTTTACATAGTGGAGGATCTTGGTTTATGGATGTTTTTATTACAATGAGGTGGATCTTAACTCATGTTTTTTTACCAGGAGGAGGATCAATACTGAAGGAAATTGTTATTAATAGGATAATATTGACTCATAAAGACTATGGGTTTTGATACCTTTTATTATGTTCCCATTTTGTGATATTTATATGATTACATTTGTATTGAGTACATGTTTAGAGTGTTTGTTACAAGGAGATAAGGCCAAATATAGAGGATTGAAGAGTTGGGTAGTGAGTGGATGAGCAGTTTTGGGTGGGTTTAGTAAGCACATTATGGGGTATGGATTAAGGATATCTAAGAGATGATTCCAGTATAGCATAATTGGTATGTTGAGTTATACACCATCTATAGGAAAAGTTATTATTTATGAACCCAATATAATTGAGATATATCAGATATGGATTATTCTATGACGTTGAAATATTTATTGTGATTTATTCCAATTTGGGTAGGAGCTGTGATCATATTTTGTAAATTATTATGCTATTATGGTGTATTGTAAGATCCCCGACCCCAGTAGTCTAAATCCATTGAATTACTTTTTTACATGGGTACTAAGTATATGAAAACACATCCCAAAGGACTAAATAGTTTAGTATATATGAAAAAAATAGATACAATCAAATTTTTTACATTACAACATGCAATGGAATAAAAAATATAAATTCCATTTGAATCATCAATATTCTCCTAGATCATCCCCGCATGTCAATCATAATATACATATTTGCATCATATGAAAAAACGTAAGAAAATGGTGTGATCAGATGGTTAGATTAGATGCTCAGTTAGGGTTAACATAAAATAAAAGATATCATAAACAAACATAAATAATAAGTTAAGATGAATAAATAAAAACACATGCTATTAAAAAATAATCTTGACAATAATAAGATATAAATGAATTATGATCAAATAATGACATATAAATAATCATATGAGAATAAAACATAACCGTGGATATTCTACTTTGTCTAATAATCACATAGATTATCAATAACTATTATCACAATAATCGAATGAATAATGTGTGACATCAGAAACATAATATCAAGGCCTCATCCAAGATGTTGACATAAATGGGAATAGCCTCATCCAAAACCCAGTCTAGTTTGTCTTATGAGACATACTGATGCATCAAGGGGATATAATAGAACCCACCCGACAGTTACGAAGTCCAATAGATTCCTCATATAAAAGTGGTGAAACACAATAAACATAATAATTCATATTTACACTATAATTCTAAATTTAAATATTTTTATCATTAAATAAACATAATCGTAAACCATCTAGAGAAATATGGTGAATGGTATCAAAATAGTACATCCCCAATCAAACTAATCATAAACTATTCAATAAAATACGCTATATTATATCATAAGAGATAAAAATAAATTAGTCATATGATTAAATAGAGGGTGTTAAAATATAAAAAATAATTGGAAATTTATTAATAGAAATACATTTTTTTACTTTGGAAAGAAGAGTTCTATTGAAAAATTATTTGTATTTGTCATAAAATTAGATAGGAAACATGTATATTCTTGAAAATAAAAGGTATAAGAAAACAGAATTATATTTGAGGAATATTAAAATAAAATCAACACTGAAATTTTTCATGAAAGAGGTAAAACCCAATAAAAATGAGTTGGGTTTGAGAATCCCCTTAACACTTTGCAAACAGTTGAACAATTTTCCCCATAAAGTAATAATTATCTAATAAAAAATTCAACACCATGATGATAAAGGGATTAATGATATGATATATCAAATGGATGTATACATACACCACACACAAGAAATAAGTTGTGAATATGGAATGTCTCATAGAAATTAAAGTGAGGTGATAAAACTCTTACCTTAGTTCCCACTTAATTTTATCACATTTTCACCTCCTAAATAATAAACTTATATTTATTAAGAAAATTATCCAGAAGATAATTATTTTTATTTATATATATATTTATGAACTATAACTAGTGGATTATATTTATTAATTTCTCTTGAAGAAATTGATGTGTTTTGATATCATGTTTCACTTAAAAATTTTCCATTTTTAAATAATTAACTATTTTATTAAATGTAATATATAAATTATTATAATTAATTAAATAAGGATGTAATTCATATAATTACATGTTTAAATAGTTTATAATATAATCCATTAAGTATGGTTATATGTTTTGATATGGAAATGTATCTATAGATATTTAACTGACCTTTGATGGGACATTGTCAGGGGAGCGGGAAGAAGATGTTTTTTAAATAAATATATAAATATATATATAGTAGTATGATACTTAAAATATGTCCGAATCATTAATATAATGTCAAATTACTTCATATTAAATCCCTTTAAAGTTTAATTGTGAAAGGGTTGGTTGAAAATTAATGATAAGGGGAAGAATAATTAAAAATAAAGAGAAATGGATTAGAACATACTTAATCCTCAGTGTACCTTCACTTATATGACATTATATCTCATTATTTATTGTAGTTTTTTGCTCTATAAAACCCCCATGGGTAATAATAGGATTAATATGGAATATTCTGGTAGATATTTTTCTTTGGAATGGGTGATAGGAGTGGTTTTCCAATGGTAGTGGCATGAGTTATTTGTACATGAGGAGATGGGTATTTTTAGAATAAAATATTGAATAAAATAATATATCAAAGTTAAAACTTATAATAGTGATATTTTTACAATATAAATCCTATATTAATATAATATAAAGAGTTTAATACTTTAAATCTATTTTATAATTTTAACCTACTAGTTTATTAAAATGGGAGGTGGAATGAAAGAAAAATTGTTATTTTAAAGAATCACTTTTGGGTTTAGGTTTTGAAAAGTTCTTTTTATGTTTGGAAATTGAGTTTTATCTATTTTAAAAAACATATGTAAAATTAAATATACCATGACGGAACCTAAATTTATAAAAGGGATCATTGAATTATTACATCCTGAATGATGTAATTTGAGCGATACTGATTATATGAAAGAGCGTATTTTTACTATTCACCTTGAAATTCATGTATTCCAGAAAATTACCAAAAAATTCACCCTTTAATAATATTGAAATAATTATTTCAAAAATATAATCTATTTTATAGAAATAATTTTCTAAATTTTCTAAATTTATTTATTTAATTCAAATCACCATTTATGCCAAAATACCAATTTTAATATTATAACCGATTTTATGTATAGTACCCCCAGTTTCGGGTACATAAACCTTTCCTCCAGTTTTTAATGTAAAAGAGGTGTTTTTCTGTAAATTTTGTGTCTTTGATTGGGTTTTTATAAAATATAGAGTTTCTATATAATAGAGAGTTTCCATAAAATAGAGAGTTTCCATAAAATAAAGAGTATCAAAAATATAGAGAGTTTCCATAATGTAGGGTGTTTCCATAATGTTGGTTATTTCCATAAAGTGGGTTTTTCCATAAAGATGGTTGTTTCCATAATGTCAGTTGTTTACATAAAGTGAGTTGTTTCCATAAGGTGGGGTGTTTCCAAAAAGTTGGTTGTTTCCATAAAGTGGGTTGTTTCTATAATGTTGGTTGTTTCCATAAAGTGTGGTGTTTCCATAAAGTGTGGTGTTTCCATAAAGTGGGTTGTTTCCATAAAGTGGGATGTTTCCAAAAAAATGCGTTTAAAAAAATGATAAAGGTGAAGTATGGGAGAATTTTGTGGTTTTATAAGGAGTGTTGGGACCAAAAGGAAGGTCACACGATCCATACACGGTTGACCCAAACCGTGTGGTCAAACCATGCAAAGAGGTCAAATCTAGATCCTATTTTCTAGGAGCTTACCCATTTTTTCACTATATATTTTTTTGTATTCAAAACGCCCCTATTTTTAGATATCTCTCTCTAGAAGGCTAGATAACCCTCCACACACGAGTTGGAGCCAACATAGAGCCTTCCCTTGGTGATTTCAAGCCCGATTCTTGGGGTAAGTGCCGATCTTCTTAGTTCTTTTCCGTCTTTTGTAACCTCATCATTCTCTCCTTATCATTTTCTTTGATCTACACCTCTTGTGGGTACATACAAGTTTTTTAACATCATGTGAGTATAAATATTCCGTTTTTCATAATACAGCGAGAGATCTAAGATGTTTTCTTAGCATCTTGTTCCGATTCTTGAGGTATGTCATCATTCTTTCCGGATTTCTCTTGTTTTCTTAGATATTCTTAGATTTAATTCTTCTATCTCCATTTTTTCTCAGATATAAACTTATAGTGGGTAAATCTACATTTTTGGATGCCAAATACTTCAATGTTGAGTCATGATCTTTCTAGGATAAGATAACTAAGGTCGTTCTTGAAGAATGGACCCGCATTCTTGTGTGTTCTTCATCTGTTGTCAAGTTTTTTCAAAACCTTCAAGGTAGGTGGATTCAATATCATCTCACATTGCTAGAATTTATTTTTATAGGTTAAAATTGGTTTATTTTTTGTTAAATTCATGGAAAAATCTTCCTTAGTGGTGATTTATTGTTTTTGTGAAATTGCGTCATCTTGGTGAATAGTTGTGCGAAGGGCGTTTAGTTTCATGAATTTAAAATGATGGTTTTAAATTCTGGATTTTTTGGAATTTCTAAATGGTTTATGAAAAAAGGTTTTTCAATATAATTTGTTTTCAATAAAAATGGTGTTTCATTGAAATGGTTTGGAATTGAAATCGTTTGGCATTGAAATGGTTTTGATGCAAATGGTTTTCAATAAAAAGGTGTTTTTATTTAAAGGTTTGTATTGAATTGATCGTTGGGAATATGTGGTGTGTTTTCATGTTGCATATAAGGGGTTTGTTTGAAATATGACATTGTGCTCGGTGCCAAAGGGTTAATGGCACATGGGAATTGCATAAACAGGGCTTGGATGAAATATTACCATGTGCTCAGTGCCAAAGGGTTAATGGAACATGGGAAAATTTACCTTGTGATGACTTGGTAGATTGATGATAAACCACTCATGAGTATGTAACTATCATAATGTAGCATGAATGGTTGGTTTCATAGGTTAGTGTAAGGGTTGGGTATGCCAAAAAGGGATATTATGAAAAGGTTTTGAAGCTTGTTTAATTATTTTTCTGGAAAAATATCTTTCTGGGAAAATTGGTTTAAATTTCACTTGTATGCATTTAGTAATGAACGGATTTGAAAACATGTTAATATTTAGTTATAAACTGTTTTTGAGAAATTTTATTATATAAAATATTTTATATAATTGTTGCTAACTCTTCTATATTAGTTGCGTGAGTAGGGAAGTCATTGGGGAAAACCTACAGAGTTTTATACTCACCCTTACTTTGAAACTTTAGTGATTTTGTAGATCCTATCTTCTAAGACAAGGGAAAAGGTAATGTTTCACACATGTTTAACACTACCTCGTGATGTTTGGGTAGTTTAGAGATTGTGGATCTTGGAGATTGTGGAGCATGGAGTCTTGAGATCTTTGGAGAGTCTTGTGTTATTTTTCCACTGTGTACATTGATACTAGGTTATTCTTCTATAGTTTCTTACTTTGATGTGATTTTGAGATTCATGAAGTTGAGGAGTTTTCTTTCATTCGTTCATGCATCATATAGTGAATGTTTTTTATGGTTGGTTAGTTTATTGGTTTATCTATTAAAGGGTAAATCATCCCCTACTTGTATTTGAAACCCTTAGGAATTTATTAAGAGACATTGGCATCTTAGGGATGTCGCTTAAGGCCTTGTAATGACTTGTTGTACTCTCAAACCAATGAGAATTGGTGGCTCATTACAATTGGTATCAGTCTGGTGCTTACATGGTTGTACAAATGATATCATCTTTTTCAGTCCTTTCCTAACCAGTAGTCATTAGTGTTCCTAGTCTTGGAGTTGAAATCCCTTCTTGTTTATTCCTTGGGTAAAAATCTTAGAAATAAGTAGGATTGTTGGAACTTGAAATGTATAACAGAAATGGATGTAGCTAACCATTTGATGATAAACATGAAGTTACCAGGGAGTTTTTTAAATAAGAGTTCAGAGACACTTCTAGGATTTTAAAATCTCACTATCTTGGGATTAGCCAATGAGACGAGCATGAAATGCATTGTAGAGGAATGACTTCCCACTAGTAGTACATAAATCATTTCGAGGAAAGATTCATGTTGTGAAAAAGTGTTGATTTTTTAAAAATAATGGAATTGTTTTTCAAATGAATGATTTTGAAAAAGGGAAAGCTTTTGGTATTTTAAAAATGATTTAATTTTCAACAATCATGTTGAATGTTTTCAAAAATTGTTAAACATGGAAAAAGTTTTCCAACTGCTATGGATCAAAAAGTCATATGCTTAGTTTTTGAAAGAAGCTTTAGATGAATGGCAGTTGATGTCAGTCTTTGTCGACATGCATGTAGAATTTGAAGACCAAGGTGATGTTGCAGTTTTATTTTCAAATACAATTATTCCTAATTTATTAAAAATGATCAAAGGGAAAAAACATATGATGAAAAATGTATGGTTGTAAGTTAAAAACTCAATGTTGGGGAGACCATTGAGGGTTGGAAACTTGAAGGGGGTTCAGTTTTGTGTTTCAAAGATCAGATGGTTGTACCTATGGGTTGTCTGTAAAAACTCTTTAATGATTACCACCACATGAGATGGGATGTATATCATGGTACATAGAAGATGTATAAGGCATTGAAGGTGCTATTTTGGTGGAGCGGCATGAAAAGAATGGTGGTCAAGATTGTCTCGTGATGCATAACTTGTCAGCAGGTTAAAGTAGAGCATCAGAGACCAAATAGTATGTTTCAATATTTACCCATCCCAGTGTAGAAATGGGACCAGATAGAAATGGATTTTGGTAAAGGTCTTTCAAGAAATGTCTAGAAACACAATTCCATTTGGGCAACATTTGATCATCTAACCAAGTCGGCCCATTTTCTCCCTATTCATGAAACTCATATGGTGGAGGATCATTCAAATATCTATATCTGGGAAGTGGTAAAGGGGCATGGTTTAATAGTGTCAACAGTCTCAGAAAGAAATCCAAGGTTCATCTCTCATTTCTGTAAATCCTTATAACAAGCCCTTGGGACTCATTTGACTAAGAACATGGTGTGTCATCCTTAAATGGATGGAAAATCCTAGCGGATAATCAAAAAAATTACAATATGTGTTGTGAGATTGAATAATGGATTTTGGTGGATCATTGGAGGAGCATAGACCCTTAGTAGAGTTCTATTACAATAAAATCTACCAGGCCACAATACACATGGCTCTGTTTGAAGCATTGTATGGGTGTCCTTGTCGTTCTCCACTAAACTGTGTGGAAATGGGAAAAAAATCACTAGTAGGGCCGAGCCTTTTCTATGAAACAATAGATAATATCAAGTTGATTAGAAAGAGGATGGATACATCTCAGAGTCCTCGTAGATATTATGCAGATCACCGTTGAAGAATGTTGTCGTTTGTTGTGGGTGATCATGTCTTCTTAAGGATCCCTCCCAGGCATGGGAATCATCATTTTCGGAAGAAGGTAAAGTTATCTTCTAGATACATTGTCCCTTTAGAGATACTAGAATGAGTTGGAGAGGTGGAATATCGGTTGGCATTACCACCACATTTTAGCTCAGTGGATAATGTGTTCCATGTAACCCAGTTGAAAAAGTATCACCCTGTTCTTGACCATGTGATCAGATGGGATCACATTGACCAAGAACTGGATGCATCATTGGTACATATACCCGTGGAGATCATGGATAGACAAGAGAAAGTCTTTCATGGGAAAAGCATCGTCTTAGTGTGAGTTTTATGGAAACATGGTCAGATTTAGGATGAGACTTCATAAGGTGAGAAGGAAATAAAATAGAAATGGCTAGAACTCTTTTTAGCTAGCGGGGGTTTTCTACATTTCAAGGATAGAAAGACCAATGGTGGGGATAATATAGTACCCTTGGTTGTAGGTACATAACCCTTTCCTCATGTTTTTATATAGGAGGCGTTTTTCTCTAAATTGTGTGTCTTTGATTGGGTTTCTATAAAATATAGAGTTTCCATAAGATAGAGAGTTTCCATAAAATAGAGAGTTTCCATAAAATAGAGTGTTTCAATAATATAGAGAGTTTCCATAATGTTGGTAGTTTCTATAATATTTGATGTTTCCATAAAGTGGGTTTCCATAAAGTTGGGGGTTTCCATAATGTTGGTTTTTTCCATAAAGTGGATTGTTTCCATAAACTGTGGTGTTTCTATAAAGTTGGTTATTTCCATAAAGGGGGTTGTTTACATAAAGTTGGTTGTTTCCATAAAGTGTGGTGTTTCCATAAAGTGTTTTGTTTCCATAAAGTGGGATGTTTCCATAAAAAATATCTTTAAAAAAAGGGTAAAGGTGAAGGGTGGGGGAGTTTGGGGGTTTTATAAGGAGTGTTGAGTCCAAAATAAAGGTCACACTATCCATACATGGTTGACCTAAACCGTGTGGTCAAACCTTGCACAGAGGTCAAATCTAGATCATATTTTTTTGGAGCTTACTCGTTTTTTGATCTATATATTTTGTTTTGTCTTCAAAACGCCCCTATTTTGAGATATCTCTCCATAAAATGCTGGAGAACCCTCCCCACATGAGTTGGAGCCAACCTAGAGCCTTCCCATGGTGATTTCAAGCCCGATTCTTGAGGTAGGTGTCGATCTTCTTAGTTCATTTTCATCTTCTTCAAAATACCCCTTATATCCTTCTTATTTTCTTTAATAGACACCTACTATGTGTATATATATGTTTTTTAACATAAAGTAAGGTTAAATATGGTTTTTTATAGAGTAAGAGATCTATGCTGTTTTCTTGGCATCTTGATCCAATTCTTGAGGTATGTCACCATTCTTTCATGATTTCTTATTTTTTCTTAGATTTGCTTAAATCTACTTTTTAGATCTCCATTATTTCAAATATCTAAACCTATAGTGGGTAAATCAACGTTTCTAGATTCCAAATACTTCAATTTTTAGTTGTGATCTTTCTAGGATAATAGAACTAAGGTTGTTCTTGGAGAATCAACCCGCCTTCTTGTGCGTTCTTCATCTGTTGTCGAGTTTCATCAAAACCATCGAGGTAGGTGGATTCAATATCATCTCCTCTTGCTAGAATTTATTTTATAATATTCAAATTGGTTTATTTATTGTTAAATTCATGGAAAAATATTCATTAGTGATGATTTATGGTTTTTTTGAAATTGTGCGATCTTGGTGAATAATAATGCAAAGGGCGTTTAGTTTCATGAATTAAAAATTGTGATTTTAAATTATGGATTTTCTACAATTTCTAAATGGTTGATGTAAAATTGGTTCTTAATAATAATGGTTTTCAATAAAATGGAGTTTTATTGAAATTTTTTGGCATTTAAATGGTTTTGACAAAAATGGTTTTCCATAAAAACGTGTTTTTATTGAAAGGTTTGTTTTGGCTTGATCATAGGGTATATGTGGTGTGTTTTCATGTTACACATACAGGGCTTGGATGAAATATGACTTTGTTCTTAGGGATAAAGGGTTAATGGAACATGGGAATTTTATACATGGGGCTTGGTTAAAATATGACCTTGAGCTCGGTGCCAAAGGGTTAATGGAACATTGGATACAATTACCTTATGATGACTTGGTAGATCGACGAGAAACTGCTCATGAGTATTGAATTGTCATAACATATCATGGATGGTTGGTTTCATGGGTTTGTGGAAGGTTTGGGTATGCAAAAAATGGATATTGTGAAATGGTTTTGAAGCTTATTCAGTTATTTAGTTGGAAAAATATCTTGCCGGGAAAATTGATTTCAATTTCACTTGTATGCGTTAGGTAATGAATGGCTTTGGAAACATGTTTATATTTAGTTATAAACTATTTTTGAGAATTTTTTTTATATTAAATGTTTTATATAATTGTTGCTAACTCTTCTATCCTAGTGGGGTGAGTAGGGAAGTCATTAAGGAAAACCTATTGAGTTTTATAATCACTCCTTCTTTGTCACTTTGGTACTTTTGCAGATGCTATCTTTCGAGATATGGAAAAAGGCAATGTTAAACACGTGTTAGGAATTACCTCAAGATGTTTTGGCTTTTTAGAGATTATGGATCTTAGAGATTGTGGAGCATGGAGTATTGAGGTCTTTGGAGAGTCTTGTGTAGTTTATCCACTAGGTACTTTGATACTTGGTTATTATTCCACTGTTTCTTTATCTAATGTGGTTTTAAGATACATGAAGTTGATGTGTTGTCTTTCATTCATTAATGCATCATAGAGTGAATGTTTATTTTTTGTTGGTTGGTTTATTGGTTTATTTCTTAATGGGTAAATCATCCCCCACTTTTATTTGAAACCCTTCGACATTTATTTCCCGCCTTTGGCGTCTTGGCGGTATCGCTTAAGGCCTATTAATGACTTGTTATACTATCAATCCAATGAAAATTGATGGGTCATTACATTACGACACATTGAATAATTAATTATTGTGTCATAAAATAATCTTATAATTATTATAAATAAAAATACTAATTTAGGAATTTATTTTATTGAAAATAATTTTATTTTAAATCATTACATTAATAATTAATTTGTAAATAAACATTTATTTTTCACAAAAATATGAACACTTAATTTACAATTTTTTAAAACATTAATTTAATTATTCCATGTAATTAATATATCATATTTTTATACCAAAATATTATTTATACTTGGATGGGCGAGGTTATTTTTCTAATGTCCAGATAAATATTCATAACAATCACATTACTATTCCAATGGTAATGTTAATGTTTAATAGTACAACACAGTTCATTTAAAATTTCTACTGTGTGCAACATAAACCATAAAATAACATGAATTTATTTAATAAAATACATAGCATAAAATGTTGGACTGTTATATTCTTCCCTCATATAAAAAATTTAATCCTCAAAATTTTCATGAGTAATGTCCTTTAAATATACTGGGGTGGTTCTTCTTCAGAACCTCCTCTGGTTCTCACATTTCTTCTTCCATTTTATGGTTTTTTCAAAAAAACAATTACTAGTAGAGCATTGTAATTTCTCAATACTTTTTATATAGTGACACGATTATCAATATGTTCTTCACAGGAAGACAAATTAGGTTCTAGTTCCATTTCATCATAGGTGTGTACATGCATTGGTTATTGAATGCAATTCTTTAACAATGATATGTAGAACACATCATGAACATTTGATAGACGTGGTGTAATTTCTAATCAGTAAGCTGTAGATCCAATTATTTCCAAAATTTCAATTGGACCAATATACTTTGGGCTCCATTCCCTTTCTTACCGAACCTTATGACAACCTTCAATGGAGATACATTTCGAAATACATGATCTCCCACTTCAAATTACAAATCCATTATCCTATTGTCACCATAAATATTTTGACTACATTGAGTTGCTTTAATATGATCCTGAATAGTATTTGTCTATGTCATTGTGTCTTCAATATGTTTGGGGTCTACAAGATTCCTTTCACCAATATCATCCTAACAATCATGTATTCGACATCTATTTCATTATCACTCTTCATAAGATTCCATTTCAATACATGAATGGAAGCTATTGTTATAGGAAAATAATACCAAAGGTAAATACTTATTCCACATAACATGAAATTCAAGTGAGAAAGACATCAATATGTATTATAATGTTTTGATTGTATTTTACTATTTACTTTAAATTTGAGGGTGATAAATAATGATCAAATGAAGCTCAATATCAAGATTCATCCAAATACATTTCCTTAATTTTGATGTAAAATGGGGATCTTGATTAAACACAATCAATATATGTGCACTATTAATTATTAAAAAAATAATTAATCTAGAGTAATGAAAGGTGCTCTAGTGGAAAATCCTCCCTTTTAGTGAAGAAATGTGTAAATTTTCTAAGTCGACCAATAATTCCCCATATTAAATCATTATTTATTAGAGTGTTTGGTAATACAATGATAAAATATATTATAATTTCGTCCCATTTCCATGTAGGAATAGGTAGGGTTTTCATGACTCCTCTAGTATGTTTTCTTTCAACATTATCCTATTTAAAAACCAAACATCTTGATACATAATCAGAAATTTCGCACTTCATATTATCCCACAAAAAAACGTTCCTTAAAATCTCTATAAATATTAGTTCTACTAGAATGTATCAAGATATTCAAGCTATGATAATCACGAAATAATTACCTTTTTAGCTCAGGTATATAGGTAACACAAAACGTCTTCCCAAATTTCAAAATTCAATTATCATATATAAAGTCTACCAATTTCCCATCATTCAAAACATTTATTTTCTTTTGTAAATTCTCATCATCAGACTGAAATTTTTTTACCCTTTCTAATAAATGTTGTTTTGAAACCAATTGAAATTTTTTTAATGTATCACCTTCCACAATAATTTCCATATCCATATTTACTAGATCCATGCACACAGGATCCCTATCAATCCTTATTTTGTATAGAACTCCTTGATCCTTCCTTCTCAATGCATATTCTTCCTTATTTTCCTTCCATGGGTGGTAGTTTATTTAACAATCATAATCGTTGAGTATCTGGATCCATAACATTTTCCACATGTTGAGTAATTTCTATGAGAATATATATTTCAAACTCTGGTGATTTTTATATATCTCACAACTTTCACCATATAGATAGTGTCTCCATATCTCTAAGGACCATATTATAAATGCTTACTCAAGATCATGAGTTAGAGAGTTCTATTCATGTGTTTTTAACTTCCTTGATTCATAGAAAATAATACTATCATTATGTATAAGGACACAACCAAGTTATTTGTTTGATGAATCACTATAAATCACAAATCCACAATTTCTTGATTGTAGAGTCAATATCTGAGCATTCAATAATATCATTATCAATTCTTTAATGAATTATTCACATTCCTTTGTTCAAATAAACATAACCCATTTAGGAGTAAGCTAGGTTAATGAATTAGATAATTGGGTAAAATTTTAAATGAAATGATGATAGTATCTAGCTATACTAATGAAACTACAGACCTTAATTATGTTTGTTTGTGCAGTCCATTCCTGGACTAAATTTTTCTTCACAAGATCAACATAGATTCCATTATTTGAGATAATATATCCATGAAAATAAATTTTTTAAAGCCATAATTCACATATACAAAACCTACCATATAAATATTTCCTTTTAAGAGTCTATAAAACAATTCTCAAGTGTTCCTCATGGTCCACATATCTATTGGGGTACACTAAGATAAAATCAATAAATACCAAAATAAATTATCAATATATTTTTAAAATACGCTATTGATTAGATCCATAAAAATAGAGGGTGCATTAGTCAGTACATATGGAATTAATGTAAACTCATAATGTCCATACCTTGTTCAAAATTATGTCTTCAGAATATCTTCCTTATTAACACACAATTGATAATATACAAAATGAAGATCAATATTTTAAAAATATTGATCTCCATGATGTTGGTTAAATAAGGTATCAAATCAGAGTAGCATATACACGTTCTTTATCATAATAACATTGATCTTCCTATAGTCAGTACATAGCCTCATAGATCCATATTTCTTCTTAACAAAAATAAAAAGAGCTTCCCAAGGTGAAACACTTGGGCATATAAATCTCTTATCACTCAATTTATTTAGTTGTTTATTTAAATATATTAACTACACTATGGAAAATCTATAGGGAGTCATGGATATAATTCTTTCAATAGGGATTAAATTAATAGAAAAAAAAAATAAAATTCCCACTTTGGAGGATGTAGAGTTAATTTCTTTAGAAATACATCAATGTATTCCCGTACAATCGCCACATCCTCAATTTTAAGATCAGTCTTTTCATCAATAGGTTTTATCTGCTCTTCTTCTCCAAGAATCTCATTTAACATAGCTCTTAGATGTGGATCCAGATATGACTCAAATGATGAAGTCTCTTCTATAAAGATAAGAAATTCCATACCTTCATCATGTATCAAAATTTCAATCTATTGGAAATAAATATTCTCATTATACTTTGAAATCTAGTCCATACTAAGTATTATATGAAAATAAACCATTGGTATGATAATAAAATAAAAAATTATATATTATTTATGTGTCATAATCATAAATGATTGACACATATTTGTTTCAATAAATTTTCTTCTAGTATTTTTGGCTGAAAACTCCATTGTTAAGGGGAATTATAAATATATATTTTTTTATAGAAAAATGGGAATATATAAAATTATGCGATGATCCAAAATAAAAAAACATCAACTAAATTTCAAGAGATGATCAAAGTACCTACCACCACATCATTTGGAACATTTATCTCAGTTGTTGTGACTATATAAGCATGAGATTATTCCCTTAGAGTTTTCTAGGGAAAGGTTCCTTGACTTCTATGACATTCATGTACATAATGTCTCATATCCTTACAGATAAACCATTTCACATTGATGACTTCTTTCTTTCCCTTGAAATCATGGCCTTAGTGGCCTTTTTCTCAACAGCTGTAACAAAATACCATTTCTAACAAGCATATTCCATGATGTTTCATTGAAAAAATTTTACAATATAGAAATTCTATATTTCCCTTTTCCAATTTTCCTTATTTCCTTTTGCATAGTACTCAACATCCCTCTTATTATATTTCTTCCCATCAAAGCCAAATGGATTGAAAAATTATTTCTCTATATTGATGGAACATGAAACTATATCCTCGTATGATGAGAATGTTTTAGAGAATAGTGAAATTTATAGAATTGGTTTTAGTCTATTAAAGAGATGGTTAGACTCACTCCATGGATTAATTTGGTAGTCATCATCAATCCATTCTGTCCTTGTAATTCAAGCATCATAATTAGAAACATTTTCATCCTCTTTCTATCTTAGACTCAATAATTTTCTCTCCATATCCGCTCCCTATTCTCTAGGAATATATTTTTATAATAAAAGTTCATTAAAATCCTTTGATTACATATTTTCAGTTTCCTATTCATCTTTAGTGTTTTGAATCCACAACACCATTGATCTACATCTTCATAGAGACAATATACTTCCCTGAAAACCTTTTCCATTTCATTATCTCCCAAAGTGAGAAATATATTATCTAAATAAATTATCCATTATTCATCTATAAATGGGTTTTTAGTCCCACAAAATGATGGAGGTTTTGTCTCATGAAGTGGCCTAACATTATTAAACCACGTTATGGATATGGATTCTCCATGTGAGTAAGATTATTTCTCATAACATGAGTCCGTTGTCCCAAAATAATTTTAAGTTGTTCAACAACATTTACAATATTAACTATAGCATTATTATCTTTCATAGGTGGGAAATCCCTACAAATAATGCGTGTGTTGATATGGTTTCCATTCCTTCAAATATGTTCCATTTACAAACAATGGAATATAGTAGATTGTATTATGAAATTTTAAAACTAGTGAAACAATTAAAGTATAACTAATATTAAAGTCATAAACTTTGTTACCTTGATATTATTCTCAAAGTCAGTTATAGGGTTATATTTTCTAATTCAATATTTATCTAAATCTAGTTTCTGAAGTTCCTACTAAACATCATCGAATACCAACTATAATGACCCTGACTCTAGTAGTCTAGTTCTATGAAGTTACTTTATTAAATTGGTACTAAGTACAAGATATCACATCCCAAGGGACTGAATAGTTTATTAGATTTGAAAAAATGGATACAAACATACTTTTTACCATAAAACATGAAATGGAATACAACATATAAGCACCATTGGAAACATCCCAATTCTCCAAGATTATCTCTTCATGTCATTAATAATATAAATCATGGCATCTTGTGGAAAAATAAAACATATGTAAAGGGGGGATCTTAGATAACCAATAAGGGTAGCCATATAAAGAAATATATCATAAATAAACATAAATAATAAGTCATTATAAATAAGTAAAAACACATTCCATTAATATAAAATCTAGATTATAAAATGGGAGGAACAAAAATGATCAAATAATGCAATATAGATAATCATATGAGAATAAAACTTAACCATTAATATTCTACTAGTCGAATAATAACAGTTATTATCATTATCTATTATCATAATGAAAAATGTATAATATGTGACATCATTAATATATCATTAAGTCTTCGGACTGGAGTTCCTCATAAATGGGTAAGGCCTCATCCAAAACCCACTCTAGTTTGTCTCAGGAGACCTACTGATGCATCAAGGGGATAGAGTAGGCCCCAAATGACTTTTAATAAGTCTAATGCATTCCATATATAAAAAGGGTAAAAAATAATTGATATAAGAATTAATATTTAAACTAGAATACAAAATTTAGATATGTTTTTCATTCAATAAACATAATCATAAACCATTTAGAGAAATATGGTGAATGATATCAAAATAGTACATCCCCAGTTGAACTGATCATAAAATATTCAATAAAATTGGTTAGATAGTATCAAAATAGATCAAACTAAATTAATGATAAGATTAACAGAGGTTTTTTTACATATATGATAATACTTTAACAAAAGCGTTGAACATTTCTGGAGAGAAATACCATTTTTTACTTTGGAAAGAATACTTATTTTGAAAATTCATTTTATTTGCAATAAAATAAGACTGGAAGCATGTATATCCCCCAAAATAAAAGGTAATAAAAATTAAATTATGATTGAGGAATATTAAAAGAAAATAAAAATTGAAAATTTTCATGAAAGAGGTATAACACAATGAAAAGGATTTGGGTTTGAGAATCCCCTTACCACTTTACAAATAGTCAAACTGTATGCCCCATAAAGTAATAATTATTAAATAAAACACTAAATACTATGAATATAAAGGGATTAATGATATTATCTATCAAAGATAAATATAAATACACCACACACAATGAATAAGTGGTGATAAGGCATATCACACTGAAATTAAATTGAGATGAGAAAACCCTCACCTTAATTCCCACTTATTTTTGTCGTGTTTCACCTCCTAAATAATAAAACAAAAGTTATTAATAAAATTATCTAGAATAGAATTATATTAATTTATATAAAATTAAAAAAATGTAATAATTTTATTATATTTCTTAATTTCCATTGATGAAATTAAAGCCTTTTGATACCATGTTTACTTAAAAATCGTCTGTTTTGAAACTATTTTTCTATTTTATTAAATGTAATTTATACATTAGTATAAATAATTATTGTAAAATATAATTAATATAATTAAAATTTTACATAGTTTATATTATCCACCCTTGATTATGGTTATATTCATTGACATGAAAATGTCTCTCTAGGTGGTTAACCTACATTTAACGAGACATTGTCGGGAGAGTGGGAAGAAGAAGTTTTAAAAATTATATATATATAGTAGTATGATACTCAAAGTAGGTTAAAATAATTAATAAAATAACAAATTAAAACCTAATTATTCCCTTTAATGTATTATTGTGAAAGGTTGGTTGAAAAAGAAAGGGAAGAGACAAAATAATTATAATGAGAAAGAAGTTGATCAGAACTCACTTAATCCTCAGTGTAACTTCTCTTCTATGACACTATAAATCCTTGGTGATTGGAGTTTTATTACTACAAAACGTCACTATAGGATATAATAGGATTAATAGTGATGGTTTTGGTAGATATATGGCTTTTGAATGGGTGGGATGATTGGTTTTGCATGTGAAGGGAGTAGGGTTATTTATATTTGATGAGAGGGGTATTCTTAGAATAAAATATAGACTAAAAAAATATATCAAACGTAAAAATTTAATGAGGTTTTTTGTAAATATAAATGAAATATTAATATAATATAATCAGTTTTAGAATTTAAATCCCCTTTATAATTCTAATGGATTTGTTTATTAAAATGTAAATTGGAAAGAAAAAAAATTCCAATTTTAAGGAATCAATTTTAACTTTAACTTTTGTAAAGTTCTTTTTTAGGTTTGTAAAATGAGTTTATTTTATTTTAGTGAACCGTTAATGAATTTATTGTTATAATGGTATAAATTAATGTTCTATAATATATTGTGTGATTATTACATGATGAATGATGTAATTTGAGTTACACCAGTCATGTGAAAAATTGTATTTTTACTATTCAAAAAAATTGAAGTATTTCATAAAATTATGAAAAAACACCCCTTGGATATTTTATACATTAATATTTAAAAAATTGAATCCATTTTTTTGAATTTTTTTCTAAATATTAGAAATTTAAATTTTTAATAAAAATCATCATTTATTCAAACAAAATATCAATTTAATATTACATCCAATTTTATGACACATTGATAATTTAATTATGGTCTCATAAAATTGTCTTATAACTATAAAATATACAAATACTAATATATGAATCTATTTTATGAAAATATATTTTTTAAAATCATTACATTTAATATAAATTTTTAAATAAACATTTACATTTCACTAAAATACCAACACTTAATTAATCATTTTTTAAAACAATTTATTTAAATATTCCATGTTATAAATATGTCATATTTACATGCCTAAATTTTATTTATACTTTAATGGTAAATTTTATTATTCTAATGGTCATATTACTATTCATAATGGTCACATTACTCTTCTAATAGTCTTGTTAATATTTAATAGTATAACATGGTTCATTTAAACTTGGTGTTAAGTGTATCATAAACTATCAAATAAATTAAATTTATTTAACAATATACATAACAAAAAAATATTGGGGTGTTATATGTATAATTATCAATGTTACCAATAGGAGTATCTTTACTCAAATCCATTACCGGTGGGAATAAATTTCAATTTCCAATAGAGATATTTCCATTAAAAATGGTAAACATATTCTCACTTGTTATGAATTACCACCATTGGTAATAGATGAACCATTAATGCATTATTATACAATATCACATGTTATTATAGAGTCTTTTTCCTTGGGGCTATGAAAATATCCTTTTGTGATTACGTAGAGTCCCATAAAAAATTATTCCATTCATAATAATAATGGGTTCTATTCCAACTACTTAATAAATCCAATATTTTTCAAATGAATGATCTGATTAATGATAATACAATATAGTGCATGAAATTCTAGGGTATTTAATTCAAATAAATAAAAATTAACAATCTAATTACATTGTGTCTTAAAGGAAATATTGTTTTATTCACTATATCGAAGGTGTTTGACTATACTAGTAGATAATAAACAATAATTTTTTTAATGAATGTGTTGATTGTTGATAAATGTAACATTAAATGTATGATGTATCTTTATAATTAAATGAATAATTAAAATGAATTTATTCACCATTAAAAAATTTCCCCTGTGAATAGAGTGTAATTTCATAGAAATCTATTATAACATGAAATGATTGGGGATGATGATCACTAATCATGAATAATGATACAAGGTAAACAATGAGTAATGATAACCAAGAAAATCGTAGTCTCATTTACCTTGAGTATATAATATTTTTGCTAACATTTTCCTAGAATAGTTTTTTAGTGATCATAACATGGGTTATTATGTAATGGAAATGGATTTTAACCTAATTTTATAATTTTTTATTATCACATTTTCCTATGCTATGAAATTGTAAAGCCTTAGAAAAAAAAGTCTTAAAATTTTTTCAAGCTATCATTTTTATGTTTTGGACCTACGAAGTAATGTGTATTATTTTAAACTCTAATATTTTCTAAAAAATGAAATGTTAAAGGATTGGTGAGTAAATATTTGGAATTTTTCCAACACAACCATTATGATTTTTCAACCTAGCATGACCTATATCAATTTTTCTATTCTATAACTTTTTTATATCCCATTAAAGTGTAAATGATTACTGAGAAAAAACATAAACTTTTATCTAGTCACTCTTCTTGTTTTTTTATCCAAAAAAGATTTGGTTCACTTTTAATTTTCAGTTTAATGTCATTTATATTCGACCAAAAATTAGATATCTAATATTTAATTTCACACAACGTTGAATTTTTTTTCTTACTCAATATAACTATAACTAACCTATTGTAAATATAGAATTTAATTATTATGAAAGAAACATCAGTTTTATTGTAACTAGAAATTTCATAACTCTTATGGTCATATAGGTTTCTCTAAAATACCATCGTTCACCCAACCTAATCCTTATAAAACAAAAATGAATAAAAAATACAATTTTGTTGCAGGTAAATTTTCCTTTTTCATAACAAATTTTTTTTAATGGTATTGGATTTCAAGTAATTAATTAATTATAGAAACATTTTAATGTTCAATGGATCTGAGAAAGGTGATTTCTATTAAAAATACATATGAGAAAAATCAACCTAAAATATAACCCTACATGAAGAATCATATGAAATTAATTTTTCTAATTTAAATATAGATTACAATGGAGAAGAATTACATCACAGTGTCATTGATGGGGGATCTAAGAATCACTCTGTTTCATCCCATTACATGGTAAGTAGAGAAAAAACTAATGTGAATTTTTTGTTCATACACTAGGATGGGTTGAATTATGGGTGCAATTAAAGGGGAAATATATAACTAGGCCTAATATGAGAGATATAAGCATCACTCTGTAAAATTTAATAATTGGAATTTAGATACATTTAGTTCTATAAATATCTGATATCATAAGATTCATTAAGTGAATGGGAAAGAAAAGTGATATATCAAAAGTTCATTGTGACATATTTGAATGGATTGAATAGATACACTAATATGATAATAAAATTAATGACTTGACATTAAATGGTTGGGAAAAAAAGTGTAATGGGTGATGAAATGGGATAAAAATTTTAATTTAGGGCATGAATCGTACATTTAAGCATCATTATATATCTTATATAGTAAGAATCTAGCCACACATAGTTTTAGAGATATATTATCTATTTTATGTATCTTGAATGATACCTCATGTGAATGATGGGCCCATACACTAGTGTAATATGAAGAAATGGAATGAAGGAGAAGTTATTTAATTATATTGTTATAGTATACCCATGTGTCACTATATATGTTGTCATAATAGTAATATTTTCACGCATATTTATAGACAATTGTAATTTTCTTCAACGGTTATGTGAATCTTTATACTGTAGAAAGAAAACATTGCTATAGTCACACAATTTCTTGGAAAAAAGGTCTCTTACATATTTTATGTGAGGAATTCCAAGTATACTTATGACACATATGATAGATAACTCTATCCTAATTAAGGTCATCCATAATAAACCTCTCAAATTATATTAAATTAATGTGGTATAAACCATATGTTGTGTATTTAGGTTCTTATGAAAAGGACCACCACACATATATTAACATCATTTGGATATATTTCTCCAATATATTTAGCGTTATATGGGATAAACCATATAAAATACAGTATAAGAACATTAAACAAGTCACACATAACTTATTGTATATGTTCATATTGTAAATACTGCATACAATTTTATTTATGGGTTGTAATTATTACCCCATGAGATTTTGAAATTTATTTCCCCTTAAATATGTATTTTGTTGATAACTTGTTTCACACGAAACACCAAACTAAAATACATTTCTACTTATTAGATGAATTTCATTAATAAAATATAATAATAATAAAACCTCTAGTAAATATTTTTTTAATAAATTTTAAATTCATATGAAATTTGATTTAGAACACTAGAGGTTTAAAATGCACTTTTTTATAAAGGATTTTTTCCTTATAAACTGTGTTTTTATTTAAAATAAAAAATAAAAAATTTATAATTTTAGTTTTCTGAAATTAATCTTATTATTTAATTTAGAATGTCAAAATTAGATTTTTATGTTTTTTTCATTTTTTTCTAAAATATTTATTTCTTGGTGGATACTAAGAAAATATCTATTTTTCTAACACCGTCCCTTTTATTACATAATTTTTTTTGATAAATATTTAACATATATATCTAAATAATTATAAAGAAAAATAATCTATTTAAAAAAATTATTTTTTAATTTAGAAAATACATGCTTGATGTTTTTAATCTTATATAATATTTTACTATATAACCTATTTCTATTCACTTATAATAAAAACTAGTATTCATCTTATATAGAAAAAAATATGAATAAATATTTATTTTATATCAACATTTTAATTTTTTTTAATATATTCAATGTTAATTTTAGGTATAGAAGTATTATTACAAACATTAAAGTTAATGAATACAATAATGGTGATTGTGATAATTGAATGGAATAGTTTTGTTACTGTTGTGTCATTTTTATATTAACAATTAAATTTATATACATTATATAGTGACATTTACATGATTTTTACAAATATATACAAATATATTACCACTTATTTAATTGGATGTCAATGTCGTATAATATTAAGAATAGTTAATAGGTAAAATGGTTTTTTTCTTGAAATTGGTTTCCCTATATATGAAATGTTATTTATTTAAATTTTTAATTTGTATCATGTAGAAATTACATTGGGTTACGTGTGGTATAAAATTAGATTCATCAAAACCATATTTTTTAGGATGTTTTATCATATTTTTTGTAATACATAAATTACTTAGTAGAAATACAATTACCAATACAAAAACCAACATGGTAAAATGAAAAAATAAATTGTTAAAATGATTCAAAATGGTTTAAAATGTGTGAAAAAATTAATAAAGGATGATTTTCCAACTTCAAATCCCCCCAAACTCCATTATTTATCACTTTTAGAAAAATTTAACATTAAATAGTGTTATTTCATTATTGAAAATAATTGGTGTTCACAAAATTTCCATTTTATTCACTTATAAAAGGTGATCACTTTCACCCTCTCAAAGAATCATATAACCATAATAATTTACTTTTAACCCTACCAAATTTTCCTATCTTATATTTTTCATGAACAACATAAATCCTTAAGTCACTATAATCATCACGTCGCCCTTCATTTATAAGGCCACCTTTAACAAAATGTTTTCCATCCTACAGTGAGTATTAATTAATCCATATCAAATTTTGAAAAGAATTCTCCTAAGAAAATACCATTACCAATGTTAAATAATGAACTCAGTGTCATTAATACACTTGTGGTTTATTATACTAATGCATTAACCCTTATTTATTCCATTCCATTAATTAATAAAAAAATAAATTTTACCACAAAAACATACAAACTACCACCATAACAAAGAGTCTTGCATTATTTTACATCAAATCCTAACATGGTTTACATTAAAAATGCATTTATAGTGGAAATTTTTTTATTATATTATTAATAATAGTTATATTGATAATATTAAATATTTTGTAATTTATATTAATAATGAACGGTCATAGTGATATTATTCACCGAAAATAAATATTTCAGAGTACCTTTTATAATATGATTTTATTTTATATGAATGAATATAACTACAGAAATTTTATTAAAATAAACAATAGAAGAAATAATCCTCTATAATTTTTGATACTATGATGTTATTCTAAAAAAACATTAACCATGTCCAATGTACCAAAAAACTTATATAGAAATTTATAGAAAAATCTAAAATATCCAAAAAATATAAAACTATAAAATAAATATATTTTATATGATATTTAATAGTCCTCAGTAAATTAAATATTTATGAATAAGGATCCTAATAATATATATACTATTTATTTGATTATTTGTGTAGTTAGGAACATGTGCTATAACATCCCATTACATTATTTCATGTATTAATTGATCCTTATTATTGACCTCCTTTAATTTTAATCCTATTTTAGAGTCATTATGGTATATTTTTTGGAAAATCTTTAGAGATTTTTTGGGATACACATAGTTAGCACACAATTTTCCCAAACCCTGATCCCCCAATGCATTCCGTTCACCCATGCATAATGGAGAATTCATAGTTGGAAAATGGTTTCCAAAAATTTTCACCCACCCCATGGAGGCCATTCCACCAAAACATGAAGAGCGCACAAATGGAATACAGTGTACCGTAATTGTGTTTACCCTATAGCTAACAATATGTCTAGTTATTAATTATTCCAAAAATAAATTTTAAAATCTATAACCCCCCCAATATAAGTACCTAATCAGCCTACTTGACTCTAATATTATTTTACTTCCTTAGAGGCTCCCTAGAAAATATTTAGGATCTTTCAAACCAATTACTTGGTGGATTTATGTGGTGTTAAACTCAAACAATGTTCTATAGGAAAGTGGATCTCCTCATGTGTAGTTTCTTCTGATCTACCTTTCTATCTTCCTTATAAATTCTAATATCATCCTTTTCTTAATGGATATAATCTTGGTTTTATTGGATCTAATACTTACCTTGAAAGATCATGATTCTAGATCTAATTCATAGATCTTCATCAACTTCAATAATCATAGGAATCCTAATTGTGGGTGTTGATCATTTGATTCCATGATTAATGGTAGGTGGTTCCATTTATGATTTCCATGTAATTTAACCCATATTTTTATTTTCATGAAATATGATTCAATTGAATTATAAAACCTTTATAGGGGATGATTTGATTATGAAATTCCAAATGACATGGATTATGAGAAAAAACCCCCAATTTAATGGAATTGGAATTTTGGGGTAAATTTTGAAAATGGCCAAATTAATGAAATGATTAACAATTTTTTTGAGAAAAACCTATTAAATTGAAATGATGAAAACATATGATTTTTTTTGTATTGAAAATGCATGAAATGGTGAAAACCCAATGTTTTAGTTGTAAAATTGACTTATTTTATTGAAATTTAAAATTGAGAAATTCAATTGTAAATGATGATTAATTTGAAATTAGATGATTTTGTAATTAATTATCTATTGATTTAGGACATGTTATATTGGGTAGTTATTAGGTAATTTGGTTCAAAAATACTAGTATCTTGATCCCATAATAATGGATTAATGACGATAAATCTAAAAAAACATAGTTCGTCATGATTATCCTAGATAAGATATTAATGAGTCCAATTTGGTATAACCCCAAGGGATGTGTGCACACATGTTTAGCCATGATCACTAATTTGAGAAGTGTGAGGATCCTAAATCTATAAACTAATGTACATTAGAAAATATGATGATAGTTCTTGTAATAAATGTTTTTATTATATGTTCTATTTTTTAGATCTATTTTACTCATGAAAAATGATTTATATGAATTATTTTATATAAAATATTAATTTAATCCATGTTTGAAATGGATTACATCCATTAAAATGAAATCGTGTATTGTTTTAAATAATAAAATGATATGTTATTTCACTTTCATTCTTATTTAAATTGAAAACATGATTGGTTTGTTATTATAGAACCTATTATGGAACAGTTGGTGGGACCCTGTTAGGATTTATTTTTCAGATCCTAACTTTTCCGCTAGGATTTTGGAGACATTATTATGCTAGTTCTTTAAAAATAGAATGTTACACTTAGAGGTCATGAATGTTCTTTATCCCTTGGACCACAAAGTGTTGATGGAGGTGACTAGTGGAGATGTTATCCACTTGTTACATGGGATGTTTGAGTATTTTCTTGTTAAATGTTGAGTATTTTGATAATTCACTATTTTGTTTTTTATACCTATTTTCATTCTTGTACTTTCTTCCTTTTGAGTGTTGATAATACATACTTGTAATATTTTATCTTTCAATTTTTTTGTGGAAAATTTCAATCCCTAATTTATCAAATATGATTATATATATTATTAACAATCTCATTGGGACTAGAAATTCCCTTCATGCTTTGTTAGTACTAACTATGATATCAGAGTACTAGGGTATCTATGCTGGTTAATGAAAAAATTGGTATCATAGGATAAATCTTAAGCATCTTTACTTGATTCTAGTATGGTATTTACTTTGTCTTGATGGGAAATAAGATATAGTTTATTGAGATTTATTTCCTAGCTATCATTATAAAAATCCAAAAGTCACCCTAGGTTTTTGGGAAAATAATATTTTATGAGTTTCTAGCTATATTTCTAGTATTTTAAAGATTTTATTAGAGTTTCTTAAAATTCCAAAACTTTTGAATTCATTTTTATATAGATTATTTTTTTCACTCCAAGTTGTGTTGTTGATCTATATATTCATAATTAACAACATTCTCATTTTCTTCTAAGAGTGTGTAGCATCTTGGCTCTGAGAAGTTGTTTGGACCAACTTGAGGTGGAGCTGCTAATGAACAATTGAAGGAGAACCATCCAGTTCTATAAAATCTCATTGAGATAGGAGTGTCTGCTATATAATATCTTGCACAAGAACCCACACCCATTCTTGTTTAGGATCTAGTCATGAAACCATGAAGGAGAGATTCTTGAAATCATGGGAAATATTTTATATGAAATAATACACTATATTTCAAAGGCTCTAACGATCCTCAGGAGGTAGAGGTTTTCATAAATTAATTTGAGCATCTTTTTGAGTTCTTGGAAACACCTAAACTAATTAAAGTTAATTGTGCAACCTTCATGCTTGATAGGCCTAGAAGAAGATGGTGGGATTCGATTGAGATAGAGAATAATCATGATGTATTATAGTGAAAATACATCATGGTCAATTTTAATGATCATTTCTATCTAGAGCCCATGGTTTTATCAATATATATAGAGTTTCTCATTCTTTAATAAAGTGACAAGATGGTGAATCATTATAAAAAATTCATTATTAATAGAGTGTATTTTTTATCATGAGATGTGACTAATTAGAATATAAAGTAATAATGATTCGAGATGGGACATTGAGATAATAATTAATCCCATTTTTTCATTCTAAATTTGAATTCCTATGCCGGTGTACTGGAATTAGTGTTGATGACAAAATATGACTTGGCTGTTAAATCTAGGTTGACTGGAATTCATTTTTCTCCCAGTCACACTTATTTTAATTTATTTAATGGAAAGAAAAAGCGTGGTGAGTCTCATGGTGGATCATGATATTAAGGTTCTACCAGACCTCCTGAAGTTTCTGGTAGATGCCCTTTGATTTACTTCCTATGTGGAAGGATTAGGAATTCAAAGAGGGTTTTCACTAAGGCACCCAAGATATTTATTTCTTGCGGTCACTCATTTCACTTGGGGATATTTTGTTATATCATTTCTACCCCATATTACATCTTAGTATTAACAACACAAAAATGTACTACAGTGAAATCAGATTCTTCTGGATCAAAGGGGTTTTAGCCAGATACATCTTGAACAAATATTCTTCACGTAGTCAAAGAGCCTCAAAGGGAAGTTGATATGGGCCCAAAAATTGTGAGAGGTAACATCACTATAGATTCATCATTTGTGTTTACTTTATTAGATACATGTGAATCTCAAAAATTTATATCATCTCATATTGTGGACCTATTAAGTCTTCCTATAGATCTTTTGTTTTATGTGATAGATATTACTACACACTTCGAAAAGAAGATAAAGAAGGGTGTCTATTATACTTTATGTAATTTCTCTTTATTAGAGATTAAATTTATCTTGGATTCTATGGTTCTCAAAATTAAACCCATTGATGTTATTTTTATGATGGATTGAATTATTTCATTTAAGGTTGGAATTGAATTATTTCTTCTGGGGTATCCTTTACAGTGCTCGATGGGCTATGCCATGTTTGTCAAGGATAATGAGTCATGACGTCAAGAAGATTAAAACCTTTGTATCTATATTAGGTAAAAATAATATCAGTGTTTACATTTTATTTGGAGTGGTAATTTGTAGTGATGATCTCCCTCTAGTCATCATCGATTTTCTTGATGTGTTCCCTTCTAGCTTCTCTGACCCCCCCCAGTAAAAGAGGAAAAGTTTTCTATTGATTTAGTATGTAGTATTCAAATATTGTATATTCCTTCCTACCATATGAGATTGGAAATTTTAATGAGTTGATTAATCGGTTGGATGGTATATTAGAGAAAGGATTTACACAACCGAGTGTATCACCTTAGGCAATGCCTATTCTCTTTGCAAAGAAAGATGATGGAATCTTTACCTCTGTGTTGATTACTAAAATCTAAATAAAGATATGGTAAATAAAATGTATCCATTACCACATATAGATGATCTGTTCGACCATTTTAAAGGTGAACAATATTTCTTGAATATAGATCTTTGACTTGGTTATCACTAGTTGAGAATAAAAGAACATGACATTCAGAAAACCATGTTTCAGTATAGGTATAGACCTATGAGTAAATTGTAATTACATTTTGTCTAACTAATTATCCTATAGTCATTATATAAATAATAAAAAGGATATTCCATGAGTATCCTTATATATTTATGATTTTCTTATTGATGAAATTCACATATTCTCTCAAACTAATAAGGAGCATGTTCTTCATCCAAGGATAGTGCTGGAAATTTTGAAATATTGCCGAATTTATGCCAACCTCTTAAAATGTTAATTCTATATTCTAGTTGTAAATTTCTTAGGGCATGTGGTCTCTAAACATTTAATTTCATCTTATAATGGGAAGTTTAATCATATTATGACATGGGAACAACCATGAATTTTTTTAGAGATTCAAATATTCTTTGGTTTAGTAGGGTATTAAGATTGGTTTGTAAATGATTACTGAAATTTGGATTCTCTAAGGACCACTCTCACTAAAAAGAGGTTAAAAGTTTCCTAGAGTGATAAATTTCAGAATAATTTTTTTGAGATGAAATGTATTTTTAATTTTGTGCTAGTGTTGACTCTTCCTAAGGCTGGGCAGGGTTATGTGGTCTTTTGTGATGCATCAAGTTCAGGATTGGACTATGTTATTATATAGGGATATAACCAGGTAGCCTATAGTTCTCTAAATATAAGGGAAGACAATAAGAATTATCCAACACGTGACCTTAAACTCATAGCTGTGATGCATGTGCTGAAGATTTGGAGGAACTACCTTTTTAGAGAAACATTAACCATGTTATCTGACCAAAATAGCTTGATTAATTTATAATATAAAAATATTTCAACCTTAAATAGTGGGTTTGGGTGGAGTTAATGCAATCCTATTATGGAAGAATTACCTAAACTATGGGGAATGATAATGTCATTACAGATTCCTTGAAATGGAAACATCCAACCCAGGGCATGAAAGAAACAATAAAAGAGTTAAAATTGATTTCTCTTTTTGTGAAATTACATATTGATGTCCGGGTGGAAGAGTCTCTAGTTTTATTAGGAAGTGTTTAATTAAACTCTTATCTTCTAGAGATTATTCTTCATGAAAAACGTCATGAAGATGAATTATGTAACATTTGAGAGTCTCATTATAGTGGGGAGAAAATTGATGAGTGTTCATTCTCTTATGATGGTATTATATGTTTTGGGAACTGGTACGTTATTCCCTATTTCATAATAAATGATTTAGTGGAATATTTACATAATTCCTAGTGGGAAGAGCACCCTGGAACAATGAATATGTTTTATGTAATACAGAAATTATTCTGGTGGCCAGGTAGGAGAACACACATCATTGACTTTGTTTCATGTTGTTATGCATTCCACAAGTCAATGCCATAAACAAGAGACCTTTGGGTTTTCTTTATCCACATCAAGTGCCAAAATTAAAGTGGGAATGAGATTTATATAATCCATGTAGTGGGTTTTCCACATACCCCTTTAGGAAATAATGTGATATAGTTTGTGATCAATTGAATAAAAAAATAATCTCACTTATTATATATTCAGGATAAATAAAAAATTTGATGACATAGGATATATATGTGTGAAACATATTATTAAATTTCTTGGATTTCTATATTCTATAGTCACTAATAGATATCCCCATTTTACCTATCATGTTTTGAGAGGTCTTTAGAAGTTAATGAGATATTAGGTTCATTTGACTATGTCATACCATCCATAAATGGATGGAAAAATAAAGAGGGATATGAAAATTCATGAGGACATTCTTCACACCTTTGTAATTGATTTTGGTGGATATTGGGATGTCCATTTCAGACTTGTTGAGTTTGTTTATAACAATAGATACAAGTTTGCAATTCTTATGTCTCCACTTTAGGCTGTGTAGGCCCATCCATGTAAATATCCATTGCGTTGGTTGGAGATTGGTGAAACATCCTTGGATGGAACAATTTTAGTCCAAGAGATGACAACTATGATTCAGTTGATTAAATATATAATTTTGAAATTGAATATCTAGTACAAATATTATTATAACTATCATAGGTGACCATTGGAGTTTTTAGTTGGTGACAAGGTGTTTTTGAGAGTTTCTCCTCAGTTGGATCATCAATAGATTTGGTGGAAGGGGAAGATTAATCATCATTTTCTGGGAAATTTATTGGTTTTTGGGAAGTTGGGGAAAGTTTATTACCATTTATAACTACCATCTAAGTTGAAATTGATACATAAGGTCTTCCATGTATCACAACCTGAAAAGTATCTTTCTAACTAATCTCATGCCCTGAACTATGAGGATAGTCATATTGATCCCAATTTATGTATGACTGAGAATCGAGTCATGATTTTATATTCTGAAATAAGAAACACTTTTTAGGGGCAATATACCTTTATTCCATGTTCTATTGAATCATGGCTCTCATTATCATGAGACTTTGGAGTGTGAGGTACTAATGAGAGAGCAGTGGCCACATCTATTTGATATGGAATCTTCATGAAATGATTTCTAAGGATAGAATGTTTTTATGGTTGGGAGGTCGTAACATCCCATTACATTCTTTCAAGTTTTCATTGAACATTGTTTTGAACTCTTTTAAGTCAGGTCTTGTTTTTGGCTCATTTTAGGAGACTTTGTAATGTTTTTGATTCTTGTTGGGATGTGAATAGTTGGAGTACGGTTTTCGAAAACAGTGTACCCCAATGAAAACTATTCACCCATGGATGGTGGGGAATGTGTGGTTGGTGCATAGTTTCCTAAAATGTACACCTGACCTATGGAAACCATTCACCAAAAATAGTATGGGTGGATGACTGATGTACAATTTCCCCAAACCATGTGCCCCCTCTATCTCACTATGCGCATGATAAATAATTTTTTCAAAAATTAATAATAAAATTCCAATACACTTAATTGAAGTACCTAATCACCCATATTGATTCTAATACTATTTTCCATTCATGAGGATCCCTATATGGAATTTTATCTCTTTCTATCCCATACATTCATGAATCTTAGCAGCATTGGTCTTGATAGATCTTATGCGGGTTAGTGGATCTCCTCACAAATAGTTTCCTCCAATCTTTATTTATCTCTTTATTAGAGAGTGTTATATCATAATTTTATTGATAGATGTAAAATACATTTTATTGTACATAATTCTTATATTATTAGATCTTTATTATAGATCAGAGTCAAAGTTTATCCTCACCTTCGATCATTATGGGAATTCCTATTGTTTTTGTTGATCATTCGATTCCATTATTAAAGGTAGTTGGTTCCATTTGATATTTTCTATGTAATTGAACCCATAAATTGCATGATTTTCTTTGAAATATAATTCAATCGATTTATAAAAGTAATTTGATTATAAAATTTGAAATTGCATGGATTTTGAAGAAAAATCCTAATTCCAATGGAATTGGAATTTTAGGGTGAATTTTGAAAATGATATAATTGATGAAATGATTTGATTTTTTTGGGAAAAATGCATAAATTAAAATGATAAAAATTATAATTTTTTTATTAAAATGGATTGAAATGATAAAAAACCCTTATTTTGTTTTATAAATTGAATTTTCATATTAAAACCAAAAAATAGAAAATTGGATTATAAGTGATGATTGATTTTAAATGAGATTATTTTCGAATTATTTTTTGATTGATTGAGAGAATGAAATCCTAGGTGGTGAGTGGGTTATTTTTGATAATCATGATATGATATTGATCCCATAATAATGGATTAATGATGAAAACTCTTACAAAAACCTATTTCGTAATTATTATACCTAATGGGATGTTGTCGGGTCCCATTTAGCCTAATACTGATGGATTTGTTCCCACATTTTTATCTATGATCAAGGATTTGAGAAGTTTTAGGATCCAATAGCCCTAAACTAACCTATTTCAGGGAAAAAGAACATGGTGATTTTTTATAGTTTTTATTATATTTGAAACTATTTTTAGATATATTTTAATCATTCCAAATGATTTATATAAGTTATTTTATATAAATTTTTTATTTAATACATTTTTGAAATGTTTTCCATCCATTAAAAAGAAATCTTGTTTTGTTTTAAATATGAAAATGATATGTTATTCCATGCCCTATCATATTAAAATTGAAATCATTATTGCTTTACTATTAAGGCATCTATTATGGAACACTTTTTGAGATCTTGTTGGAATTTATATCTCACACCCACATGTTTCTTTAGGACTTTTTGGACCTTCTTATTACAGGTCTGAGAAAAGGAAA
The DNA here is from genome assembly GCA_963277665.1 of Viscum album. NCBI lineage: Eukaryota > Viridiplantae > Streptophyta > Magnoliopsida > Santalales > Viscaceae > Viscum > Viscum album. Next base: position 2,015,029,325 of record OY728135.1, read on the forward strand.
AGTGGAACATGGTGGTATGGGATGTTCTTGATCCTTCAGACCATGGAGTGATGATAAAAGTGACATGTGGAGATGTTTCCCACTTGTTACAGATGAAGTTTTAGTTTTTTCTTATAATATTTTCAGTAGTTTTATGATGTAATACTTTGGGTATTTTATACCTATTTGGTATCTAGTAATTTTTCTATTCGTATTGTTGATCATAAAAACTTTTAATCATTTATCATTTATTATTTTTTGTAAAAATCATCCTCCCATTTACTGTGTAAGATTCCAAGTGATTGTATCTAATCTATAGTGATTGGGTATTCCCTTCGAGCAATTTCAAGGATATCTCAGGTATCAGGGTACCAGGGTATCTCTTCATGTTTGTGACATGCACATAGTGAATCAAGACCAAGGTGTGGGTTTTTGTAAACTTAATTTTATTTTATTAACTTATCAATATTCTTATTGAACTATAATATTACATTCTTGATTTATTATACCTATTGAATAACCATTATTTTAATTCCTCAGTTTTTATAATGTTTTAACATTATTACTTACAACATCATTATAAAATTATTTGTTCCTCAAAGATTATTTTACATGTAAGGGTTTTTTGTCAAAATTCCCTTACATTGAGTCATGATTCCATTTTTTTCACCTAATCTTCATGTAAATGTTGTTACAACTTTATATTAAATCATTTCATCCAAGATAACACTAATCATGTGTTTTAAAATTTTAATTTCAAAATTTATCATTCATATCTATTCAATCTAGATACTACTCATATTCTTAGGGATATCTCATTTGAAAGACCTCTCTCTGAGATTCATTTGTATTATTTATATAATTTTATTTTCATTGTGTATACGATACCTTTTTTTATTATTCAATGAAAAAAATTAATTAATTTTATTATATATTAATTTCAATCCCTCTCTCTTTCAGATGGTATTGATTTAAATATTACATGCACAATACTTTATTTCTCTAATAAATTTAGGCATCATTGTGCCATAAATTATCTACATTATTATGATTTTATAAGCCCGAGTTTATCATTTAATTTCACATTTAAAACATAATTCCCCCTTTCCTGAAAGAAAGTTTCTTTTATTTATTAGTATCAACTTCTTTGATGAAATACCATCTTAAATAATTGTTTAATATTGGTATGAATAACTAATAAACTTTATAATGGACAATTATTCCCCATGTCCAAATTTACTTTCCCATAAATGTTTGAATCTCTCTTTTGGAACAAAAATTTTATTATGTCATGCGATCCTATTACTTCTCATCACAAATTCTAAAAAGGAAATATTATTTCCCTTCTGATGATGTCTTTTCTCAATAATGGTACTTCACAATATAAAAATGTTTTATTTTTCAAGGATAGATTTATTATCTTTCCCTATAAATTTTATATAAAACACATTATGTCTTTTTCAAGAATCATTAATAATAGATTTATTAAAATGTTCCACTATAATATATCTCTAATATTATCATTCCAACCCTTTCGAAATTTACTTTCCTAAAGTAATTGGTGAATATATATTTTATAATTTATTTTTTAAAATAATAAATTAATATTATTTTTAAAACTTTTTTTACAAGAATATATTTCCCACCATTTTGAATTTTATTTCCCAAACTTCATTTTTTTATAATGTAAATTATTTTTCCATTATTCTATTAAAAATATTTAAAATTATTTTCAAGGGAGAAGGAAAATTTTCATGATGATATTAAAATTAAAATCATAATATTATTTTAAATGTATTCTCTATTTACCTATTAATTTTTTACCTACATTTAAAAAAATGATAAACATTAAATATCTGTAAAAAAATGATTTATCACAACCTTTTTCTTTCCTAATTATCATTTCCTTATTATGATAATTTTTCTCCAAATTATTTTCCACTATGAATATACAATATTTATTTCATTTATTAAAGGGAATTATCTAGTATTCCTTACATTAATTGATTGGATAAAATATTGACTCTTCTATGCACCCTTTACCTATATAGTGTAAATACCATATGATTTATTATATTGATTAGTGGATATTTAACAATAACGTATCTAAATATAATTGGGTTACCATTTAATTTCCAGGGTTTTATCATTTTTTTATTATTTATAGAGTTATAAATGATTTATTTATGTGATTAAATTTGAGAAGTATTTAAGAGTTATTTTATTCCCATGGGTGTTCATGATATTTTTAATAGTTGATATATTTTTGAAAACATATATACATATGATGATGAGTGTGGTTTTATGTGAACTTCCATTTCATTAGTAAAGGATTTATATATTCTGAGATTATGATGTGTGGATATTTTTTGATATGTTCACAACAAAATGGTGTACATACATGTATATTTTCATAGTATAAAGTGTGTATTTACATAGACCTATTCACAATGTGTTACAAGGATTATTTTTGTGCCATGAATCTATACTTATTCTCATGTCTATGTTATACAACCAGGGAAATTGTTTATTGAAACATGTTTCAACACACTCTCAATTTATTTATTATGTTATTATTTACCATATTCCATGAATTCGGTTTTATGAATAAATATTTATTGTATATGAACTTTTAATATACTATGATTATACACATATTATAATTTTATATTAAACTATGATATTTTATTAACTTATGTTTTAACTTATTGAGAATATGATCTCACCCATTTCATTTGTTTCCACTTCCTAATGTTATATACAAATAATACATATGATGTGACTAGAAGAGTATCTTATGTGGATAAATTGTCATAGATGTTGAAGTCATGTTTTGGATTAAACAGTTTCTTTTAGAGTGGGAAAATTTACCCTTATATGAATGATACATGAGTCATTTTAAAAAGTTTTCCCTAATTATATGAATATATAAACCTAAAATATCATATAAATTTATTGAAATGACATACTTTCTATAATTTCATCTAATTGAGTTGAACTCATTAATTTGGTACTACAGTTGGTATGAGATAACTATTTAAACAACATTAGATTTTAGGTTATAATTAGAGGATTATATAAGGATTATTTGGTTAATGGTGATCATAATTTCAAAGGTATGGATAACCCTTTAGGTTTGATTATTTAATATTTTAAAGTTATGGGGATTGAGATAATAGAACTTGAAAATACTAGAGAAATGTTTAAACATAAGATAATGTCATGAAGATATGATATTTTTTTTATATAAATCACATATCTTTCTGAATGATGGAAAGTGGATATGGTTTTGGGAAAGATGAAACTTGTTGTAATCACCCTAAAAAAGGCTGATGGAGTATCAAATCAATCTTTACTCTACTGCACGATTAGTAGGCCTATGACTGTAAATTCCGATATACACTCTTGGGGGATATGATATGATTAATAACATTCCATTTATAGGCCATTATAGAGGATTTATTATGTTATTGTATTAGGCTATGTAATATGATGAAACAAAATATAAAAAATTGAATATTGAATAAAGATTTAATTTAGTTGAATAAATAGATAATGTAATAATATAAAAATGAAACCCATTTAGAGGTTATAGTTTTCATGAAATTATATTTTAGATATTATCTTATGTAATTAATTTGTTATAACACAAGATTAAATCATTTTTGTTTTAGTAATTTTTAAAGCTAAAAGGAACCAAGTTGATAATGAATGACATGGGTGATGAAGTGATTTTCCCAATGATCAATATACCGAGACAAGAACTAAAGTGAGAAAAATTATAATTGTATAAAATAAATATATAATCATGATTAACAATGTGAATATAGGTAAATTACAAAATAAACAAAATAAAAAAAGGATAGAGTCTAATGGGAATTTGGGTAATAAATATGATTAATTAAATAATTTTCATTCTCCTACCCTTCAAAAATGTGGGAAGAAGAACTAGAAACAATTTATTAGATGAACTGGGTGATGTTTCATTTTTTATAATTATAGTAATAGAGAAAATAATTGTTAATAAAAAACAAAGATTCCAGTGGACCCAATGAAAAGAAAAGAGAGTTCATCATTTGGTACCATTAATAGTTCATTGTCCTAAATATGGAAAACATGGAAATTATCTTGGTTATTAATCAAAGGGATAATATGATAGTTAGGCCCCAACAATATCCATGACATGGGAAATACTATGTAACCAAATTTTGTATGGGGGTTCTGAAGAAAATATTGAATGCAGAACACAATCACCCATTCAAAAACTAGGAGTGTTGTATTCATATCTTGTTCAAATTACTCATCTATATAACTATATTTTTTACCAAAAACCTAAAATCTTCATCTTGATGACTAGCTTTTGAATTATTTATAAAAAAGTATATTTATATGATTATTGTATCCCATGTATAAAACTTCTATCTAATAACTGTTTATAGGAACATACTTTATATAAATTCATATTAAGATTGCTTTAGTTAAATATTATGTGATATTAGTCTTGTATTTGATCTCTTGAAATACAGGCTAGGATAATATCCACATTAGAAAATTCAAATTTAAATATTAACCAATTACCAACCATTGATAAAATGATTAATAAAACCTTAAAATGAAAATTTTTCCCATTATATTATGAATTTTACCTCAAATGGTAAATGAAAGACTCAACAATCGTTATATTACAATAACATGATAAAGATGAGTTCACTAGTTATACCAATGAATCTAAGGATAAAACATCACAAGGGATTAGATTTTGATTCATAAATATTTTTTATACAATCTTAAATATTTCACTAGTTTGGACTAATTAAAATTACGAGGACACAATTTATTTAATATGGGAGAATGTAACACCCTGAGATTTCAGAATATATGTTCTCTTAAATAAATACTATATCGATGGCTGGTTTCACATGAAAAAATTAACTAAAATGATTCATGACATTTTAGATGAATATTATTAATTAAAAATTATGAATAATAAAAAAACTAGTAAATTAGAAGATTGTAATCATTGACCAATTCATATTATATTTGAATAAGAACACATAAATCTTAAAAATGGAATATTCCAATAAAACTGATTCTTCATTATATTTTATATTTTAATATAAAAGATAAATTTCTAAATATTAGAATTTTGATTTTGTAAAATTAAAATTATTTTTTAATTAAATATTTCAAAATTATCATAGGGTGAATTTTTTAGATTTTTATAAAATAATTAATTTTAAGGTAAATGGAGAAAAAAGTATTAGTTTAACCATCACATTTTTAACTTAAAAGTTTTTTAAAACCATTATATATATATATATAATGAAAAATAAATCATTTAAAAATAGAATTTTTAATTTATAAAACATTGTGAAAATATTTTGAAAACCTAAGTGAAATTTTACTCTGAAAACTTTTTTCATTCACTTATATTAAAAAAATAATTTCATCACTTATATAAATTAAATTAAAAAAATGAATTTACTATTTTGTAAAATATTTAAATAATATATAATAAATTAAATATTATTTTAATGCCCAAAAGTAAGATTTCTAATATTAAAATTAACAACCATGATAATGGTGAAACAATTATTTTCACGGAATTGATTTATCAATGTTGTGTAATATTTATGAAATAAATTATATTGATATATTTTATATAGTGACCATTATATGATACTTAAACATATATAAAAAAATTTTACTATCCATTTAATTGGTAATAAATTTTTATATGATTGAGAGTAATTAATAGTGAAAATAACATTTATTCTGCAAAGTGGTTTTTCAATATATTAATTTTTTTTAACAAAAATGAAACTTTAAAATATTTTGTAATATAATTGAGATTTATGGGGCCTAAATTTATATTCATAAAATAAAATTTTCCAAGTGTTGTTATCTTATTTTTTAGTAAATAATTAATTACTCAGTTAATATATAACTATTGAGGAAAAAATATAAACAGTTAGTAAAAATTATGATATTAAAGGATTGAAACATGTTTAGAACACATGGTAAAAAGTGTTAATGAAGATTTATCAACCATATATCACCACAAAATATATTATTTCAGTCATTTTTAACCACTCACCATTGAATATAGTCATTACATTATTAAAAAATAATATGTACTTACAAGAGCCCCTTTTTCAAACACTTATAAAAGGGGTTCCACACATTCAATGATAAAAATAACATTGTAAAATTCATTGAACCTATAAAAACCAAATATTTTATTATTTTCATTAAAATTGATTAAATTTATTTGATATCTTGCACTACATGCAACCCCGAGTTTTAATGAAACATGAAATACAAATAAAATATTAATATTTAATACGATAGTTATCACCCAGCCGTTGGAATTCCAAGTAAAAATAGGATTAAGAAATTTATTAACATATACATTTTACACACATATATAAAATGGATTATTTTTTACCAATTAGCTATAAATGAAAATAAGAACCATTTGAAAATTACGAAAATATTTTTCTAAAAAAATATTTTTATTCACATAATCATTTTTACATAAATAAATTAAAAAAATAACTTTTTTTGAATGATATTAATGAAATTTATATATTATATATTGAATATAATATTATAATTTTGTTTTATTTTATTTTTTGGAATGTGATAAAATAAATCCATCTTTACGCTAAAATATTGTATTTTTTTTTGAAAAATAGCTCCATCAAATTTTTGTACCCATATTTTAAATTTATTTTCCAAATTTTTTAAAATTTATTGGAGTACATAAAATTAATTTTTGAAATAATAAGTTCAAAATTATATCAGAGTTATTTTTTTTATATTTCTTTTAAATAGATAATTTTTTAGGGAATACTGAAAATACATGATTTTATTAGAAACTACCAATTCATTCAAGTCATTTACAGGATAAATTTTATTCTAATATTTTTTTAAAATTTAACATTAGTTAAATCATATATATACTAATCCGGTTCATTTAATTGGAATCAATTTCATATTTAATATTTATATAAAAACCACATAAACATTTGACACATTCTTCTTTGGAAAACTACTTTTTTTATCACGTCTACGGGATTAATTTTATATTATATTTTTCCATTTATGTGAATTTAATTTGGAATAATGGGTTAAATAGTTGGAATAAAAATAATTTATATTTTTTAATAAGGTCAACATAATTCTTGACCATTATGAATATTAAAAATAGTAAAAGATAATTACCATGGTTATGGTTAAAACATGTTTATTTTGGGGTTAAACTAAAATGATAAGTGGTAAAATGACATAAACACTTATCAAAAACCCAATTTTGGACGCATTTCAAAATTATTGTTTCTATGGATTGATAATTGACCATTTTGGATTCTTTTATCAAGTGAGAAATGTGTGTAGACCTTTTAAATTTCAAAAATCCCTAGTGTGCCACTCACCTCACTTATAAAAAGCCACCACCTCTTTGATACTCTACATACTTTCAAAACCATTTTAATTGACCGATACCTTTTAAATATATTCATAAATTCAATAAAAAAATTATTAATTCATTAATAATATCATAAATAAAATATAATTAGGATTTAGGTTAATCTTAAAGTGGATGTATGAAGAATAGGTAATATTTATTAACTATGCATTTTTTTTACTAATTTTTCAAACTCCTAATTTTTTTTTCAAAATATTATAAAAATATATATTATTTAGTTATATTTTATTATTTTAATGGAATAAACTGTATCCATCCCTAATTCCATTAAATGGGTTACGAAATCACCATTCGTGTGTATAATGAACTACCGCCTCATGGAGCAATATTATTATTTTTCCGTAACCACCTATCAAAGATGGAAATAATAATTTATTTAATGTTTATATAGGATATTTATGATATTATTATACATATGGAATTATAATAACAAATATAAATTCTTACCTCGCAACGCATTGGAAAAAAATAATGTCACTCGTGTGTACCGTAGACTACTCGCTCGCGAACCAATGTGATATGTTTTCATTTTTTCTATACTTGGATTGTAATAAGGATAAATAAAAATAATAAATATGATATTTTTAATATAATAATACTTATATAATTATGATATCATATATAACTTCCATTTTTTTGTCATGTGGGGGATATGATAATGTCGTTCATGTGTACGATAGACTACGTCCTAGTGAAATGATATGATTTTTTTTCATGTGAACTTACGTTGAAGGTAATAAATATATGTTTAAATAAAAGTATGTGATATATATTAAAAATAATTTTTAATTGAAATATATTATTTATCTTTATTTATTTAATTCTTTCATGTAAACCGAAACAATGTTCATGCATACATACAACCTACATTCTTTATAAACAGTGTATTTCATTTTCTATCACTAACATTTATGGATTATGATAAATAAATATATATTGAATATATATGATATTTATATCATTTTAAAATTCTATAGATTATATAAAAATGATCTGGAAAATATGACTGAAAAATAAGAAATTAAAACATACATGAAAAATAAAGTTAGTATTACACAAAAGGTAGTTTCAACGTGGAATTATTAATTAACAAGTAATAAAATATCATAAGTAAATCATATATGGTATGATATATATATGTATTATTATTAAAATTTTGTATATTAAAATTATATTTATTATAATGGAGGTTCTAACATGTATGAAAGAAGTCAAGACATAAGGTATGAGATTTTCATTAGACTTTTTACTTTTATGAGACACCTTCCATATTCAACACCTATTTCTATTATGTGATATGTATAATACCAGTGAAGGTATTTTATTATTATAATCCTTAATATTATATGGATTTACATATATATTTTATTATCTCTCATTTCATGTGGTTCACAGATTGACCGTTACCATAGCTGTAAGGGTTTATTGTCTCAATTTGTCTTCTTTGGGACATATGTTATGATATACACCTGTCATAATTTATGTGGTTTATGTGCACATAATTTGAAATTTTATATCACTAATGAAATTATATTCATTATATTTAATTTTTTTTATGATATACTTTCACAGGGATTACTATTCAAAAGTTACCAAAGTTATAATAGTTTGATGTTACGATCTCCTTGTTAATTGAGACTATTTCTTATTATAAATTCAATGATGAAATATTGTGATAAATATCTGAAAAAATAGCTAATTTTCTTGTAATTAGGTAATTTCATGATAATACATTTTTTCTATTTATTTTCCCACTTTATGTACTCAGGAGTCCAAAATAATATTTTTAATAAACCATCTTTATCACTTTTATCGGTAAAAAACCCATTTTCATACATATCTATGTTTTATAATTTTTTTTATTTTTTTAACATCACCAAACTAATTAATTAATGACTTATACCCATGGTTGAAATTTTTAAATGTGTTTTAAAAGGAATCTTCATGTTTTTTAAATAAGGCACATTTTCCTTTTACTGAAAATATGAACGTAATATTTCTTTTAACATGTAATGGATTTTCCATTGTCATGAATAATTATTTTAAAAGATTAATATAGGAGTTTATGATTTTATTTTAAAATAAAAGGATTTTAAAAACATTTAATGTTTCAAAAAGTCATTTTCAACGTGGGAAGTCTATTTTCCAAAACAAATGTTCCAAGTGATTTTTCAAAATCATTCTTCATATAATATGGAATCCTTTGATGTAACAATTTAATTAATGGGGAGATAATCCATTTATACCCTATTTATTACTTATATGTATGGTTTATGATTACAATAAAAATATATTTATGAAACATGTTTCCTTCTATGATTTATATTATAATAAAAATTTTTGGAACCATTGCACTTTTTAAAGGATGAGATATGATGAATGTTTTATGAACAAGTGGCACACATATGTATAGATTATGTGATGGATGTTACCTATATATAATTCCAATTCATTGGGAAATGATGGATAAATCATGAGTAAAAATGTTATGTGTGAACCCGATTTCATGTTCACAATGTCAAGGAGGAACCTGATTTTATGATCATAATGTTTTATATGAACATGATGAAATTCCGACAATGTTACACATGAAACTAATTACCTAATCATATTTTTATTAACGGACCATTATTTCTTGTCCTTAAGGTTATGCGTTGACCTGGTTTCATTTCTATATGTGTATAAAAGGGATTGATTTCACATCCTTAACATATGGTGTGAACCTATTTCTATTTATACATGTTCACAATGTTATATACATATGTGTACAATAAAAATATATGTTATATTCCAATGTTATGTTATCATAGACTGAGTTATTTTATTCAGTTATGATTCATGTATTATGAACATCAATGATTTATGCCATGACTCATGTTTATGATCTATGATATGCAGGGTATAGTTTTGAAATTTTATTCTCATATTCTCATAACCTTATGATTATGATATATTGATATCTATTTTTTTTACCCTTAATGAGAATATGAGGAAACCCTTTCTTATTTTTCCTTTCCCTAGGTTATTATAAAAGGTAGTATGTAGTATATGTCTAAGAAGTGTGCTAGTTATGAAGAAATTATTAGGAGATGATGTAACTCACTTATGGACCAATTGTTTATGTGTCCAAGTATATAAAGGCATTAGTGATGAATAATTAAATAATGGACCATTATGTTATGTAAATAATATTCTTATATTATGATTTAATATTTATGTATGAGATGTTTGGCTCATTACAATTGATATCAAAGAAAAATTTTAATTATCATTTGGAATCTATAATGAGAAATATTTAGTGATATCCCTATGGAAATTTATATGGATATGTATAGGGATATTTATAAGGACAAGTATAATGATATTTCAAAGTATAGAAAAACGTATTGCAATTTTGGTAATGGATAGAGTGAGTGATTTCTAAGTAATTTCATCTTTGATTGAATTCTACAAGTGATTTTGGCTATAGAATAGAGGTACCTAGGGTTAATAACTCTAATAAGGGAATGTTTAGCTGGACTTTATTGTCAAATGGGGCATAACAATAGGGCTATGTACGCATTTGGTTTGGAAATATCAAGGGATATGATTTGGTAATTCAGGAAATATTTATAAACCATCATTAGGTATTTGAATAGTGATCATGAATGACCTTGGTTAAGCCTATGGTTTAATGTATTATAATGAAGGTTCCATGATTTAGACATCGTATATGTTTTTTTCATGATTACATGGTTACCCTCTATAATTATTGTTTCTTATACATTTTTTTTGATTTATTCAATAGTAGGAACTAGAAGGAATTCGATTAATGTTGAATGTGAATTGAAAAGAAACTGAATGAGATGATGATGAGTATTTTTATGAGTTGTTAGTTAACATGTTATATGATTAAGAAATTTCACCTTAACCAACTATTTTACTCACCAAAGAAGATAATTATATAGTTTTTTTGAGATTTCGAGTGGTTGAGTCCATGAACAAAAGAAGATTCAGTTTCATATATGTTGAGAATATGAGAAGAAATACTCTACAGAATGTCTCAAAAGAATATGAAGATGTTTTATGTGTGAAAAATATGGACATAGAGTAAGCAATTAATGAGAAAAATGAATAGTTTAATTAATAAAATGGATGAAAATATTGAATTCCCAAAGTCATAAAAAATGGTTTAACGTTATCAATGTGGAATGTATATGAAATATAAAAAATGAAGTCCTATGAGGAAGGCTTAATAAGATCATCAACAAGGTGGTACAAGAAAAGTTTCCGTAATTATTGATGAAGAGACTAAAAATAACATATTAAAGGAATAAATAATTAAGGAATAATATGATAGAGCATAGTTAATGGTTTGAGAATGACATATAATGATTGAATTATATATGTATTGTAATTCAAGAATTATATAATATATAAGGATTCTTCAATATATGTTTTTTGTTTATGATTTTCAAGAATTTATGAATGGTACTAATAAACTAGAAAATGTATTTAATGGTAGAGTGATAAATTACAGAAAGCACATTATTAAGGGGATATAGACCTTAATATGTTCTTGAGGTTGTTATAATTCTTTTGGGAAAAATAAATGATGGATATAAATAAATTAAATTGGATGGTATTGATTACCATGGATATGATTAATGATTTGATGAAAAATTTATTTATGTTATCATTAATGGAGTTTATAGAATTTTTTATTTATGTAATATATCCAATAATCTATGATTTTATTTGAAAATAGTTAATTTTTGAAATCATTTATATTTTCATTAAATTTTAATGTAATTCTAGATATTAACATGTTTCAAGAGAATACATGATCTGTCACACCCCGACCCGGTATCCTGCGGTCACAATTATTTTTATTTATTTATTTATTTATTTTTCTTGTATTTTGTTTTCTTAAGTAAAAAAAAATATTGTTAAATTAAAATAAAAAAATTAAATAAAATAAAATAATTGAAAAAAAGATGTAATAATGATAATAAAGATAATATTATCATTTAGTTTATTATTATTATAAATAACATTATTATTAATATTATTATTTTGATTGTTATTATTATTATGTTTTATGTTATTATTATTATTGTTATTATTTTATTTTTATGAATATGGTAATTATTGTTATTATTATTATTATTTATTTTAATTAAGTTTTAATTAGTTTTTTTCCTCATTTGTTAGGGTTTGGTAACCCCCACCATCGCGCCTCACCTACCGTTCCTCCTCTCCAACCCGTCGCCCCTCCCCTCTTCCACCCAACTCCTGTGTGCGCTGCTCACCTGGCCAAGATCCCTCCTGGCGGTCCTCCGGCGTGACACCCCGCCCAGCTCGAGCCTTCTTCCGGCGCCATCCTAAACACAACCCCACCTGCAGTGCGCAACCTGACGGCGTGACAAACCCTTGGCCGAGAGCCCTTCCGAAGTGACCCCCACTTATCGGCGACGCAACCCCTATCGGCGAGGATCCTTGTCGGTGCGGCCACAACCGGTAGACACCTCTTCCTCCTTATGGTTTTATATTTTTTTATATTTGAGGTTTTAGGTTTTGAGTGGGTAGAATGTTAGATTTAGGGTTAATTTTTGATAACATTGGTTCTGTTGTTCTATTTGGGGTTCAATTGGGTGAATTTCATGGTGTGGATTCGGTTTTAGCAAAGGTTCATTATGCTTTTGTTTTTAAAAATAATTTTCCTCACTTGAATTGGGTGGTTTCACATGAAAATAATAGTTCTTATTGAGTTTATTTTGTTTAATTAATTTGACATATTCTTTTACTTTTTCATGTGGTGTGAAGTTGGTATTTAATAAAAATAAAACATGTTTTAAATTTTAAAGTGACTTATTTTTGGGAATTTGGGTATGGTCCATGTGTTGAGACTTGGTGCACACCTTGGTAATGTTTTATAAATTATGTAAATGACTTATTTCATTGTGCAAGTGATGCGAAACTAGTTTTTTAATGAATTTGATATGCATTTGGGTTGGAATTGGTTTCTTAATGTGAATTTAAGTGTACTTTTAGTGTAAAACCTTGTTGTGCCTCTTTTAGGTGTTTTATAAATTGTACAAATGATTTTTTTCAAGTTGTGCAAATCACATTTTCAATGGAACTTATGGTGAAAATGGGTTTGGGTGTAGGTTTTTAAAGAGAAATGCATAATTTTGCATGTTTGAGTTATCATGTATTTATAAATGTAAATTTTAAATGGTTTAAAAAATGGAATGCATGTTTTGGAATTGGTTCTGGTTTATGTGACAATTTTAAATGGCCTTCGGAAATGGTTAAATTGATTATGTGATTTTCTTTTAAAATTTTCAATGGGTTTTATGAGTTATATAAGTGGCGTGTCATTGGGGAAAATCATTGATGTGTTAATTTAAAATGTTTTATAGATTTTTTAAGAGTTTAATTGTTTTAATAAATTATATGTGTAGTGTGTGGTCCACTACTTCATGGTTTGGAGTCTCCGGGTTTAAGGTGACTCACCTGTGTGTGCAAAGGTAAGTATGTATATATATGTGGGTTCCCCGTTACATGTATATTCATCCATGTTAGTGAATATACATGTATGGGGCTATGTGTTCCCATGTATATATATGAAAATTCATACGTAGGTGAGTGGTGAGTAGTATATGTATATAAGCATATGTGTAAGGATCCCCATGCGCATGCTCATGGCCATGTGGGCGTGTGCATATGGGTTTGGTGTCTTTACATGTGTGTGAAGGTGCATATACTTAGTAGGTGAGCAGCAACATCTTTTAGTTAGAAAACATCAAGAGCCGATGTGGATGACTTGGTTCCACCCTGAGGTTGGTCCCCTATGCCCTAGTATTTAATTAGAATTTCCATTTTTGCATGATGTTTCATTAAAAGTATTTCCTTGATTTTTTATGTGAAATTCATATGCACTATATATATATGGTTTTTGTTCTTAAAAAGTGTTTTCATAGGGGTTTGAACATTAAATGGTTATTTCCAAAAGATGTGTGGTATTTTGTTCGATTTTTTTATGAATCTGTAACGACGTGCATTATTTTTAAAAAGGGGTTCCAAAGTGATTTTCAAAATGGGTTTTGGTGTGAACACAATATTAAAGGATGGTTTGATCTCCTTAAAATTATTAATTCATTTTAAGTGTGGTTTTAAGATTGTTTTAAATATTTAGTAACTTTATGTGTTCTAAAATGATTAATACTCTGTGTAAAGTGATGAGTCATGTTTGGCACTTTGAGATTGGTTTGCGAAAATAGAAAACCCCACTTGATACATTCCCCTTAATTTGAAAAATGTGATGCAAGTGTTAATGTGTGGTTTGTGATATGTGCCTAGTGTAAAGGCTTGTGCGTGGTTGTGTGATGTAAAGAGGGGGAATGTTCTTAAGGATGGAGATTGGTGGTGAGAGGATGAATGAGTTTTGGATAAAGAAAGTGTTATGTACATATATTTTTACTTGATAAAGAAAACTCACCACAAACTGAAATAGAGAACGATGGGAAACCTGGGTATCTAGGCGGGTGACCAGGACTAGTATGCTAGATGACACGACAGGGGTTTTTCTTAGTTCGTCTAGGAGTATTGACTCAACAACACTAACTAAACATATGAATTACTGAGGGTTGTGGTCTTCTAAGACACATTTTCCAAGGGTCATGTTCTTCTAAGCCACATTTTCAGAGGGTCTTGGTTTCTATGCCATGTTTCACCAATGTACGAGGTCTCTAGGGTCCCACTTGCGCTAGTTACTTATAGGGATTACCCATGTTACCCATTTGTGACATGCGGCATGTGATGAAATTTTCATTTCAGTTGTTTCATACTTGATGTCTTATTTGTAAAAACCATATTTTAATCCAAACAGGTTTCATTTCATTTTGAAATGTCAATGCGTGCTTGGAACCTATTATTAAAATTTAGTGGGAGTGAAATGATTTACGTAAAAATGAAAACTTTTTACTTGAATCTGAATAGAAGGAAAACCATTATTTTATTCTATCTTATTTTCAAACTAGCATGATTGGATTTATTGCTGAAGGACGGGGCATAGGACCTGGTAATATTTTGGTGTTCCTATTGAGCATCTTATTGGTCAAGCCTACTTTACTTTTCAGTTTCAGGTTTCAGTCTTGGATCGCTTTTTGGAGAGAGTGTAGTTTACATTTGGTGGTGACCCATGGGGTCACCTGAGGTAAGCCACATTGTTTTGTTTATTCTTTTTGCACTGCCCAGTTGTTCTGTCTTTTTCCCTTTATTTATCTTCTTGTTTAGTTTATATTTATTTATCTTTGTTATGGGCCAAATAATTCCCAAATGGTTTATTTTGATGCCCAGCACTAGTTTCCAGCCCGTGGGGAATGGGAACACCCTTCGGGCCATGTCGCAAACCGGCTCAGGTGACCGCTTTAGGGTCGACCCGGGTTAGTTTGTGACAAAATAGTATCATAGGGGGCCTTGTTACTTGGGGTGTCAAGTTTCATGGTGATTAGGTGTGTTAGTATTGGAGAGGTAGGTGCGGGAAGGAGTCATGAACCCTTTCCCATCCGAAGACTCGAGTTTCTAGGAGTAGTCTGGGATTTGTGTTTTTCTTTTTCTTAGCTTGTGTGGATAAGGGATGACCGAGGAAGTGATCCAGTGTCACACGGCAGACCTTCATGGAGTAGTGACCCATGTACAACCCGAGTGCAAGGTTCATGTCACAACCCATATTTGGGGCCCATGTCGTGGCTACCCCAAGCCCGCCTTCCATAGGCAAGGGGCTGGCGACTAGCACCAAAGGCGTAAATCCCTAGGTTGGGAAGGCATTGCCTTTAGAAAATTTTAAAAAAACCACATAGTATGAAACAGGGAGTAAAAACTAGTAATACTGAATACAAAGAATGTGTTGGAAAGTAAAAGGGCCAGTATACAAACTCAACTAACCAACAAGTACAAGTAAAAAGGGAAAAATAGCTGAAAGTAAGATCAACTCTTAGATTGTGCTCCGGGGTTTCCTACCAGAATGGTAGGTACAGATGGGCACCTCAGTACTCACGTCAGTCAGTCTCCTCCGTGTGTCGACTCGTCGCAAGGTCCACCTCCGGGTATCGCCCAGTCATGGTGCTCTCAGCCTCCGTCAGCACAGTCCGTCGTCTATATCCAACACATCGAGGTGCGGGCATAACCCGTGTAGGGGTGAGTATAACGATACTCTGTAGGGACCCCGAGACCCGCAAGGTCTCACAATATACACTAAGGATAAAAAAATAAATATACAATCATGAAGTATCAACCAACCCTACTTAGGTGTATGCCCATACATATACCTAAGTTACCAATCTCAGTCCGGCTCTAACTATTGACCCCAAGCACAAACCAATTCCAAAAAGGAAGTAATGTCAATCACCATGATGATAATGGTTAAAAGACATAACTCCGGTCACACAGGTATGCCACAATTGTAGAGAGATATAGATGATCAGATGTAGCCACTGGATCATCTAAGCTATCAGACCCACACATGATACAGGACCAGCTAAGCTGTCGGACCCACATAGGATACATGCCAGCTATCTCATCTAAGCTGTCAGACATACACAGGATACAGGCCAGCTATCTCGTCTAAGCTGTCAGACCCACAAAGGATACATGCCATCAATTCTAGAGTAATAGAGATGATCAGATGAAGTCACTGGTTCATCTAAGCTCTTGGACCCACACAGGATACAGGGCCAGCTACTCTGTCAGAACTTTCGAACCCACACAAGATTCCGGTATAGTTGTCCTCATCGTCGAACCCACATAGGATTCTAGTATGGTAGTCATCGTCATAGACACAACCAGCTCTAGGATAACCGCACATACCACACTCGATTCTGAGAGGATCCGCTCCTCGAGAAAAGGGGTTATTACATCAACTATCACGAAGTCGTGTGTTGATGTATCCGGAAGTTCTGTCTCATCAAAAGGAACCCAACGCGACAGACGACACATCAATCGGATGTTCAGTCAGAGAGTTATTGGATTTTCCATTCCAGGGGCCCGGTTGGATTTACGCTCGATCCAAACCAGGCCATTTTTCAAAGTCGTCCAAAAATCACGTAGAGTATCGTAAAATGATCTCCTCATCACAAGGGTCCTAGTACCGCAGACAGCGCGTCGATCAGACGCATGGTCTAGAAGTTATTCATGTTTAAGAAAAATGGGCCCGGCCCGTCAAGCCCAGTGAGTTGGAGGGTCGGTCCGACCCGGTTTGGCGGGTCCGACCCGGCTGGGGGGTCATCCCACCCACACACCCGTCCCGCGAATAATGAAGGTCCGGTTCGTCCGACACCATCATGCGGCAGCACCTCTGCCCGCCCGGTCGGCCGATGCCTGCCGGTTTTGTCCAGCGCGAGTGGCCCGCACAGTGGGCTGTTTTCCTTCCCACACAATGTCAAGCAGCGCCCCGAGTCTTCAGCCCGGCTGGTAGGTGGCTGGCCGGTTCGCCGGAAAGTAGCCCGCGGTTGCGGGTCACGATTCCCCTGCCACGTAGCACCTGTGGGTGTCGTGATTGTTCTGCCCGACTGGCCATAGGTGTCTGGTTCGCTCTGCCCAAGTGGCATGCGGTTGCTGGTCATATTTCCTCCACGCCGCACCTGCGGGTACCATGGTTCACCAGCCCAGGCGGCAGTAGCCGGCTGGTTCTTCAGCCCGAGCAGCCCGCGGATGCGGGCTATGGTTTTCCCCCACGTGGCTAGTGCGCGGTCGCCGCCTCCGGTCGCCATCGCCTATTCTGACTACCACGGGCTGCATGGTCACAACCTCCTTCATCTGGCGTGGTGCGACGACACCACACCCTACCCACTCCACCTCCATTTTCAATGCAAACAAGAATCAATGGAGGGTTTTCGGGCTGTGTTCGTTTGGCCAATGCCCTCCGTGTTAGGTGATAAGAAAAGGAAAAAGATGAACCGAAGCATACATCAAGAATGAGACTATAATTGTATTCATTTAAAATTATACAAAACCCCCTACCTTGATTTGAAGTTCTTTCGTTGACGACTGTGTCGATTCGTTGACGCCGGGGTGCGTCCGAGGATGAAGCATCGATGTTGGCGATGTTCTTCGCCAGTGGCTTCTTCTTCCTTAACGCAGAGGAAGAGAAAGGATGATGGGAGTTCCTCATAAGAGTCGCCCCACGTTCTTACCCCAGTAAAAGAAGACAGAAGAAGTTGCTTCATGTTCATCGAGATGTGGATCGTTCTTCATTAAAGAAAGGCATTCTTCGTCCAGAGAATAATATTCAACCAAAAGTTTCTCCCATATCCTTCTCAGAGTTCCACCATCCAACTAAAATAATAGGCTCTCCTATTATTTTATTGTTGATAATATTTTTTTAAAAATTCAAAAGCTAGAATTAATTTAATTGAATAAGTTCAATTCATTAATTAGTTGGTTGGCATGCTAAATGAGAGGGGGAAGGTGGAGAGTTCACCCTAAATAAATGAAGGATAGTGGCCACATTAATACTAAAGAGAGTCCAAGAGTTACAAAAGGGGGTTTAAATGGAGTTGATGGGTTTGGGTTCATGTGGGCCCCACCCCTAGTTGTATCCTCCCAGGGGAGGTTAGGGTGTGGTGGGCCCCACTCCTAACCTACACCTGGTGACTTTAACCACCTTTCAAATAAAAATGTGTTGCACACAAATTTTTATTTAATTCATATTTTTAATTAGTAACCCCAAATTATAACTCCCATCCTGTATTAAACGCAACAGAAATAATGTTCCCTTTAGGAGAATACCGGCACTGCGAGTTCAATGGTGTCCTCAGATTTCAATTCCGAGCACCGGTTCAAAATATAGAAAAACATTCACGTACGTTTACTGAACGTACCCGAACCAAACTTCAGAAATTGATTCTGGGAACACCGGGCCTCAGAATCAGGTGCTGTCAGAAACTGCGGACTCGTTAAATTCCAAATAATTTAAAAAAAATTCCTTGAAATTTATAGGTCTTTACATTACCCCCACCTCAGGGATTTATGTCCCCATAAATCTACAACACACACTAGGGAAACAAATGGGGTTACTGAGCACACATATGAGTCTCCCGCTCCCATGTGCTCTCCTAGAGGTTCCCATGCTGCCAGTGAATGCGCACCAAAGGAATAGACCATCCATGAAGGACATGCTCCTTTAAATCCTCAATATCCACTGGAACCTCCATCTCTTATCAGCATAGGACTTCCGTCTTATCTGTGTAGTCTTCATACGCTTCTGGATGACCTGCACCTTCTCCATCATAGCCTGAACCATCTCTGGACCTACAAGTGTTGACTCCCTGGATCAGTCTAGCACAGAGGTGATCTACAAGGTTGGTAGTACAATGCCTCGTAAGGGGCCATCTTGATGGTGGAGTGGTATCTATTTTTGTATGAAAACTCCACCAAGGGTAAGTGATCCGCCCAGTTGTAACCCAATTCGAGGAAACATGCACGAAGCTTGTCCTCGAGAGTCTGAATGATCCTCTTATTCTGAACATCCGTATGAAGATGGAAGGCGGTTCTCAACCGAAGCTGCGTCCCAAAAGCCTCATGTAACCCCTTCCAAAGACGGGAAGTGAAACGAGCATCTCTATCAGAGACGATAGTCGATGGCACACCATGAAGTTGTACCATCTCTTGAATTTAGCGGCGTCCCAAAATCTCTAGTGAGCCCTGGTCTCTGATCGGTAGGAAGTGAGCCGACTTGGTGAGTCGGTCGACAATCACCCAGATAGAGTCATGCCCTCTAGATTACGTGGAAGTCCCGTCACCAAATCCATGTATATCCCATCCCAATTCCACTCTGGGACCTCTAAGGGATGAACCAAGCATGCTGGAACCTTGTGCTTCACCTTCACTTGCTGAGAAGTGAGGCATAGCAAGACAAACTCTACTACCACCTTCTTTATACCCAACCACCATTGCTATCGTCTGAGGTCCTGATACATATTCACCACTCCTGGATGTACCGCTAGAGGGGAAATGTGGAACTGCCTCAACACCACCTCTTGTAGTGAAACTGGTACCATGGTACGTCCCCTGAAGAAAATGACGTGCTCCCCACCTTCAGAAAATCCATCAGGCACCTACCCTATGGATATCTGAGCACATCGTGTCTCATAGTCAACTTCCCCATGTTGTGCCTCTTAGACTCACTGAAGAAGTGGAGGAGTGACTATGAGAGACTGAAGAAAGGCTACTCCATCTCTATCCACAAATGATATCTGCAACGCGGCCAGCTGCTCTGTCACCTCTCCTAGTAGTTGAATGCCTGATCTCCTGCTGAGAGCATCTGCTAAAACGTTCCCCTTACCAGGAGTATAGACTATCTCGAAGTCATATTCCTGGAGGAACTCGAGCCATCGCCACTGTCTTAGGTTCAGGTCCTTATTCAAGAAGATGTACCTGAGACTCTGGTGTTCAGAGTAGACTGTAAAATGCTCACGCATCAGATAGTGTTGCCACATCTTCAAGGTGAAGACCACTGCTTCTAACTCCAGGTCATGAGTAGTCTAGTTCTGCTCGTTCTGTCTCAACTATCGTGAACCATACGCGATCACCGCTCACTCCTACATTAGGACACACCCGAGTCCGGTCCCTGATGCATCATAGTATACTACGTACCCAACGCCCTCCTCTAGTAGCCTCAAGATGGGAGCACTGGTCAATCTTTGCCTCATCTCCTGAAATATCTGTTGGCATCTCTCTGACCACATGAAGGGTTTCCCCTTCTTCATCAATGCTGAAAGCGGTGCTGAAACTCTGGATAAGTATGGCACAAATCTCCGATAGTACCCAGCCACTCCTAGAAAACTCCGCACCTCCATCACACTCCGTGGTGGCTCCCAAGAAAGTACTACCTCGATCTTCGCTGGATCCACTACAACTCCAGCCTCCGAGATGACATGTCCCAGAAAGTGAACCTATCAAATCTAGAACTGGATCTTCGAGAGCTTACCATAAACTTGGTGCTCTTAGAGTGTGTCCAATAGTACCCGCAAATGGTAGGCAAGCTCTTCCTCGGTATTTGAGTAAATCAGTATGTCATCGATGAAGACTTTGAAAAAGAGATCGAGGTAAGGGTAAAATATCCTATTCACGAGACTTATGAACACTGTTGGAGCATTGGTTACGCCAAAGGGCATAACCAAGAACTCTACGTGTCCATACCGACACCTGAATACCATCTTCTGCACATCCTCATCTCAAACTCTGAGCTGGTGATAGCCTAACCTGAGGTCTATCTTCGAGAACCATCGTGCTCCCAGGAGCTGATCAAAGAGGTCATCAATCCTCGAAAGTGGATACCTGTTCTTCACAGTCACCTGATTCAGGCAATGGTAGTTGACACAATGTTTCAATCTCCCAGCTGCCTTCTTGAAGAACAAAATCATAGATGCCTAGGGTGAATCACTGGGTCGGATAAATCCATTCCACTACATGTCCTCAAGCTGTACCCATAGCTCATGAAGATTGGGGAGAGCCATTTGATATGTGGGACTAGATATCAGTGTTGTCTTGGGGTAAAGATCAATATAGAAGTATACATATCTGCGGATATGTAGTCCTGGAACGTCTTCAGGGAAAACATCTGTGTACTGATCCACCACAACAGGAAAACTCGGACTCCACACATCAACCGCTCCGAGGATGAGACTAGACAACTAATGTGTGATCGGCTGCCCCTCCTCTGCGTAAGTCCATCCTGTACTGTAAAGTCTCCCTTATCACCTGTAAAGGTGAACCTAGTCCCATCCGTGTGAATACACCACATTTTTCACATAATACAGTCAATCTGACCATTAACAGTGGATAAACAGTCCATACCCAAGATGACGTCGTAAGGCCTCAACGCTGCTACAAGAAGATCCTAGCCGAAGCTCTTGCCTCCTAGAGTAAGATCACACTGCCGGCACCAGTGCGTAATCATCGTGTCTCCTCCCATAGGAGTCTCTAGCCATATGGATTGATCCAACAACTCCATTAGAATATCTGAGCTCCGAACAAGGGCAGCGGTAATAAAATAATGAATCACACATGTGTCTATGAGTACTGTAGAAAGGGTGGAGTAGACACAGATAGTACCATGAATCATCTCAGGTGCGCTGTGGTCATATGCCTCGATTGGCTGGAGCTCAGCCCACCTCTGTCTTCCTGCTCCCTATGGTCGGGGTGGACCTCTTGGTGGTGGTGGTGGTAGAGCCTCGAAATGTCATCCACCACCCGCTACTCGGCCAGCTCCTCTGCCACGTCCACCTGCTCCTGGCGGAAAACCACGGTCAAACCTCTGCCTCTTCTTGGGAGGTCCCTCTACTGTCTTATTCTCATCTGCATGGCAGGTCGCGCAGTTAGAAGACATGTGGCTCTTCCTGCCGCTTGCATATCACTACCTCCTCCTCGTATAGCTGACTCCGTCTCGTGTGCCTTGAACAACCGAACCTATATCCAGAGATCTCCCACATGATGGACTTTCCACTTGGGCCTCTGTGACATCTATCTACTGCCGGCTATAGAAGACTCCGCTATGTTTCGCCCTGTTGTGGGTCTCACCACTGGTGACTGCTCAGCGAGGAAACTCTCTTCTAGAAGGGCTTGCTCTAGCACCCCTGCCTGCATCATAATTCTAAGGGGAATCGTTGAAGCCCTGATCTCATGCCTGAGTCCCTACTCAAAGGTCTAGGCCCAAAAGAAGGGGTCCCGCACCATATCCGTGGACTAGTTTGAGAGGTCGATGAACTTATCTGAGTATTGAGCTACTGTCATGCTGCCCTGCTGCAGATTTAGTAACTCCTAAATCCGCACCGCACGATGGGTGGCTGAAACAAACTCCTCCCGGAACAGGCTCTCGAAGTCTTCCCATAGTAGTGATTCCTCATCATGCACCTAGAGCATCAGGATACACCATCTTCATGCTGCTGCATTCAAGAGACTCGCGACAAGAAACACCATAAGGTCAGGTGGTGTCCCTACCAATCTGAAAAATCTCATGATAGCCTCCATCCAATCCTCACCTGCCTGTGGGTCCGTCTCTCCCCGGAACCTGGGAGGCCTCTGGCACTGGAAATCATGCAACGCACTCAGGTGGTGTGCACTCTCTATTTCTAGGGCTGGTGGTATCAGTGGCCCAGCGGGTAGTGGTACCGCTGGTGCCTCCGCTGTGATGGGGACCTGCACCGAGGCTTCGTCGCTCAGTGGGCTACAATCTCGTACGTAACTCGAAACCCTAGCTGGATTCTTTCGTGGGGCCATCTGGAAAAGAAACAGGTGCACCACGGTCAAAACAGTATACCTGGTGAGCTGACACAAAGTAATCACAAAGAATAATTTCAATGAAACACAAACGCAATCAGTGTTTTCATGCACTAAGTTAGAAATCAGAAGTCAGAGTCCTATTTTATGGATAAATCAGCTGCCGCACCAACACCAGTTTCCCTAAACTGATAAACACACCCAAAACACTTAACATTATTTCCGTTAAAATAACCATAGTCTAAGTTCTATAGTAGAACTGACTACTCTAATACCAATTTGTCACGACCTGTCCTCGGGGCCCTTGCCGTGACTACCCCAAACCCGCCTTCCATAGTCCAGGGGCTGGCGACTAGCACCAAAGGCATAAATCACTAATCTAGGAAGGCATTACCTTTATAAAAGTAAACAAACACAACAGAGTATGCAACATGGATTAAACACTAGTAATACTAAATACAAAGTGTGTGCTGGAAAGTAAAAGGGCTATTATACAAACCCAACTAAACAACAAGTACAAGTAAAAAGGGAAAAATAGCTGAAAGTAAGAGCATCCCCTGGATCGTCCTCTGGGGTTTCTGATGGACACCTCAATAATCACGTCTGTCAGTCTCCTCCATGTGGTGACTCGTCGCAAGGTCCACCTCTGCGTACCATCCAGTCGCGGTGCTCTCGTCCTCCATAAGTGTTGTCCATCATCTGCATCCAACACATCGAGGTGCTGGCATATCCCATGAAGGGGTGAGTATAACGATACGTAGTAGGGACCCCAAGACCTGCAATGTATCACAATATCCACTGAGGAAAAAGAAAAGAAGAAAGAAACAATCACGAAGTATCAACCATCCCTACTTAGGCATATGCCCATACATATACCTAAGTTACCAATCTTAGTCTGACTCCAACTCTCGAGCCCAAGCACAAACCAATTCCACAAAGGAAGTAAAGTCAATCCCCATGATGATAATGGTTGAAAGACATAACTCAGCTCACACAGGTATGCCACAATTGTAGAGAGATATAGATGATCAGATGTAGCCACTAGATCATTTAATCTATCAGACCCACATATGATACAGGACCAGCTAAGCTATCGGACCCACATAGGATACAGGAAACCTATCTCATCTAAGTTGTCGGACCCACACAGGATACATTCTAGATATCTCGTCTATGCTGTCGGACCCACACAGGTTACTGGCCAGCTATTCAAGAGTAATACAGATGATCAGATTAAGTCACTGGTTCATCAAAGCTTTCGGACCCACACAGGATATAGGACCAGCTACTTTGTCAGAACTATCGAACCCACACAGGGTTCCAGTACAGTTTTCTTCATCGTCGAACCCATGGAGGATTTTAGTATGGTAGTCACCATCGCAGACGCAACCAGCTGTAGCGTTCCCGCACACATCACACTCGATTCTGGGAGGGTCCGCTTCTCGAGGAAAGGGTTCATTACATAAACTATCACGAATTCCTAATCTGATGTATCCTAAAGTTTTGTCTCATCAAAAGGAACCCAACACGATAGACGGCGCATCAATCGAATACCCGGTCTAGGAGTTATTGGCTTTTCCGTTCTAGGGGCCCGATTGGATTTACGCTCGATCCAAACCTGGCCTTTTTCCAAAGTCATCCAAAACACACTTATATTATCTCAAAGGGATCGCCTCGTAGCATGGGTACTAGCGCCACAGAGGGTGCGTCGATCGGATGCGCGGTCTATAAGTTATTCACGTTTAAGCGAAATGGGTCGGGCCTGTCAAGCCCAGTGGGCTGGTGGGTCGGTCCGACCTGGATCGGCGGGTCCGACCCATCTAGGGGATGACCCGACCCAGTTTGGCCGG
The DNA here is from genome assembly GCA_963277665.1 of Viscum album. Taxonomy (NCBI): domain Eukaryota; kingdom Viridiplantae; phylum Streptophyta; class Magnoliopsida; order Santalales; family Viscaceae; genus Viscum; species Viscum album. Next base: position 2,015,054,906 of record OY728135.1, read on the forward strand.
TCCGACCAGGATGGGGGGTCGGCTCAGCCCGGTGGGGCATGGCCCACCCGCGGACCCGGCCCGACGAGCGGGCCGATCCGATTCGCCCGACGGCGCTGAGCGGCACCGCCTCTCCCCACCCGGCCGGCCGAAGCTGGCCACTTCGGTCCGGCATGAGTGGCCCGCACAGTGGGCCACTGTCCTTCCCACATGGCTCAAAGCAGTGTCGCAGGTCTTCAGCCCTACTGACAGGCGGCTGGCCTATTCGCCGGCAAGCGGTCTGCGGTTGCGGGTCGCGGTTCCCCCGCGGCGCGGCGCCTGCGGGCACCGCAATTGTTCTACCCGGCTGGCTGTAGTCATCCAGTTCACTCAGCCCAAGCGTCCAACGGTTGGGGGCCACATCTCCTCTATGTGGCACCTACGTGTGCCGCGGTTCACCAGCTCAACCGACAGTATCCATACTGTTATTCAGCCCAAGCGGCCCGCGGTTGCGGGCCGCGGTTTTCCCCCACGCTGCCGTTGCATGGTTCCCGCCTCCGATCGCCACCACCTTTGATCTGCATTTCCTATTCCGACCGCTACCGCTTGCATGGCCATGACCTCCTTCATCCGGCGCGGTGCGATGGCACCGCGCCCTACCCGCTCCACCTCCATTGTCAACGCAAACAAGAATCAACAGAGGGTCATTGGCACGTGTACGTTTGGCCCGCGCCCTCCGCGTTAGGCTATAAGAAAAGGCCAAAGAAGAACCGAAGAATACATCAAGAATGAGGGTATAATTAAATTCATTTAAAATTATAAAAACCACCTTACCTCGATTCGAAGTTCGTTCGTTGATGATGGCGTCAATTCGTTAACGTCGGGGTGCATCCGAGGAGGAAGTGTCATTGTTAGCGACGTTCTTCACAGAAGGAATCTTCTCCCTTGATGCGGAGTAAGAGAAAGGATGAAGACCATTCCTCATGGGCGTCGCATCACGCTCTTACCCTAGTTGAAGAAGGTAGAAGGAGTTGCTTCACGTTCTTCGAGATGTGGAGCGTTCTTCGTTGAAGAACGGCGTTCTTTGTCGAGAGAATAATATTCCACTAAGAGTTTCTCCCAAATCCTTCTCAAAGTTCCACCATCCAACTAAAATAATAGTCTCTCCTATTATTTTATTTTTGACAAGATTCCTTTTTAAAATTCAAAATCTAGAATTAATTTAATTAAATAAGTTCATTTCATTAATTAGTTTGTTGGCATACTAAATGAGAGGGGGAAGGTGGAGAGTTCACCCTAAAAAATGAAGGGTGGTGGCCTCATTAATACTAAGGAGTGTCCAAGAGTTACAAAGGGGGGTTTATAGGGAGTTGAGTGGCTTGGGTTTGTGTGGGCCCCACCCTTAGATATATCCTCCCTAGGGAGGTTAGGGTGTAGTGGGCTTCACTCATAAACTCTACCTAAGGACATTAACTACCTTTCAAATAAAAATGTGTTGTACACACATTTTTATTTAATTTCTAAATTTAATTAGTAACCCCAAATTATAACTTCCATCCAGTATAGAACGCAACTGCGATAAAGGTCCTATTAAGTGAATACTGGCGCTGTGAGTTCATTGGTGTCCCCGGATTTCAATTCCGAGGATTGGTTCAAAATATAGAAAAACCTGCACGTACGTTTAGGGAACGTACCCGAAAAAAACATCAAAAATTGATCCGGGCACACCGGGCCTCAGAATCAGGCGCCGTTAGAAACTCCGGACTCGTAAAATTCCAATGAATTTAAAAAAAAATTACTTGAAATTTTCAGGTCTCTACAGTTCATGATTATTTCCATGGTTGATGCTCGCTTGGAGCATGGCCTATTAAACAATGTTGTCGGGTTGGCCTGGCCCCTAGTTCCTCATTCGGTAAATTATGATGTGAGTTATGTTTGACATTCATTTTGGCAAGTGTGAGTGTATATCAAAAATGAAAATGGATTTTAGTGAAAGGGTACTTCAAAAGGGAATATGGTTGTTGCATTGTAAAAATGGTTTTTCAAATGGAAAACGTTTTGTAATTTGGAAATGTGTTTCTTTAATGATAACTGACTTTTTGAAATTGGTTGGGAATTTGTGCTTTGTGTTGAATGCTCTATTTTAGATTTGGTATGTGGATTTAATTAACCCTTTGTAATCATATGAGTGATCACATACATTAATGTGCACATGTGGAAAGTGGAGAAATTGGTGATGTGAGTGGATGGGAGCTTGAACTAGCACAAGTATATATATGTGTGAGACTTCATGTGATACAAATAGTGGATATTTAAGTTGTTTTGATTGCTGAAAAATTGTTATCAAATGGTAATTTAAATGTTTTGAAAAGTGATTAAACAATTTTTTAGTGTTATCTTTTCGTGTTTGGTATCCTTTTTCCCTAGTTATCGGTTTTGACATATTGAATTTTGGTTGGAATAGTGATTTGAGTTTGAGCTTTAGTTTGTGATTGAGGTGTGGAATTTTGATTTATGATGAGTTTTGATTCAGATTTGTGCCTCTTTTTTTTGAGTATGCTGCCCAGAAAAGTCCCAAAGGATACTAGTGAGTCTCTTATAGTTGTTGGTTCTACCCAGACTCTTAGCGGAGTGGTGGAATTGAATTAATTTCGGTTGTTTTCCATCTCCCATGGTGATCGTGATCTATCGAAGGCAGCGTACAAGCTTGGTTAAATCGTTGGTGTTTTAAGGTTATTGGAAACTTTCATAGCTATGAGAATCTATGCTAGTTCGAGTTCATCTGAGGGTTCAACTTTGGATTAGTGTGGGAGGAAATTCCAACATTTTTGCATGATGGGATGTCTTGGAAGGTGGTTAGGACCACTCTCATTTGATGGTTTATATCTTAGGAAGTGAAGGTAAGGGAAGCGGAAAAGCTCGTGGGTGTCCACCAAGGCCAAAAGATAGTGAAGCCTTACATCGGGCATTTCAAGGGGTTGGTTCCATTTTCTCCGGAGGTAGAGTTAGGGAATATGTTGAAGTTTCTCTTATGTGGGGTCTTCATCCAGGGGTCCAAGACCGATTCATTTTGGTGTTCGGGAAGGTTCCCCATCCGATGAGGAGAGAAAACTGGAGGAACCAATATCATACAAGTCTTCTTGTCAATTCCATCTTCATTTATTCGGGCCACTCTATCGTTCGTTTCTAGTGTGGCTAGTTTGGTTACTTTAAGTCGCCTTGTCTCCATCCTCTGGAGGCTTGTCGCCAGTGTGGCTGTTTGGGACACTTGTAGATGTTCCTCTAGTGACATCATCATAAGGAGTCTCGACCGATGTCAGCTCCTGACCGTGGGGCGGGAGATTCTTCAAGACATTAGAGCTCTAGCCATAGGTCTCAGAGTGAAGCCTTTTAGGCAGTCATGAATCGTTAGGTGTGGGGAACCTTGGTCTAACTTGTTTCAAATAGGGATGGGTTAGATTCCTCTATTACAGCTTCTTTATCTTTGAAGATTCTATTTTGTTGTAAGAGGCGTAGATGTATCTTTTCCTCGTTGTGGTCTTTGTTCTTTGAATACCCCACCTTGGTTGTAAAAAGGCATGGTGATCTCTTTTTCTTATAATTTCAGTAGTTTCACCTCCTCAAATGTGAGATTTTAAGGTTGTATCATTATGGTAGTGAGTCTCATGATAATTTTCTCTCTTGTATGGCTAGCTCCTTTGGTGATCTGCTCTTGTTTTGGTACGTGATAGTTTTGTAGATGATCATCTCTCGTGGAGATTATGAGTTATGGTTCAGTTCACTATATGGTTGAATTCTTTTGTGGGTTTTCTCATGGGTCAGTGGTTATTGGTTTGGGTTGGAATTTCCTGTGTCGGTCTATGCTGGTTGGTTTAAGATGGTTGGTTCTTAAATGGTGGGGAGACCCACCAAGGATATTGTCATGCCTTCTTTGAGAGTTGGTTTCTATAGATGTTTTTGCCTTGTTGGTGGTTTCCTCTTTGAATCAAGTTAGTAGTTCCAGAGTTAGCCCGTGCTGAGAGTCCCAATGTTGGTTGTGATAGTCAGGTTAATATGGCGGGGAGAACCCTCCCTGTTTCCTGATGAATCTTCTCTTTAAATTTTCCCTTAGATTTGGTCGGGTGCGACTGATGGTGTAAAAAGACACACCAAGTTTTTGATTTTTCTAGCCTCATTCAGTTTTAAACTCATGTCTAATTCCTCATTTGGCTGAGTGACTTTCTAAGGGGAGAATGTTTTTGTGGTGGGGGGAATTGTCACACCCCGACCCGGTATCTTGCGATCACAATTATTTTTATTTATTTATTTATTTTTCTTGTATTTTGGCTTCTTAAAGTAATAAAATGTTAAATTAAAATAAAAAAGTGAAATAAAATAAATTAATTATAAAAAATGATTTAATAATAATAATAAGGATAATATTATAATTTATTTTATTATTATTATAAATAATGATATTATTAATATTATTATTTTGGGTGTTATTGTTATTATGTTTTATGTTTTTATTATTATTATTTTAATTATTATTATTTTCTTTTTATGAATATTGTTATTATTATTATTATTGATTTTAATTACGTTTTACTTAGTTTTTTTCTCCTTTGTTAGGGATTGGTCACCCCCACCATCGCATCTCACCTACCCTTCCTCCTCTCCAACCCGTCGTCCCTGCCCTCTTCCTCCCAGCTCCTGGGCGTGCTACTCACCTGGCCAAGATCCCTCCTGGAAGTCCTCTGGCACCACACCCTGTCCTACTCGAGCCTTCTGCTAGTGCTATCCTAGTCGTAACCCCCACCTGTAGTGCACAACCCAATGGCGCAATAAACCCTTGGCTGAGTGCCCTTCCGAAGTGACCTCCCCTTATCGGTGGCGCGACCCCCTACCGGCAAGGCTCCTTGTTGGCCAGACCACCACCGGTAGAAACCTCTTCCCCCTTAGGGTTTTGTCTTTTTTTTTTATATTTGGGGTTTTAGGTTTTGAGTGGGAAGGATGTTAGATTTATGGATTATTTTTGATAACGTTGGTTTGGTTGTTCGATTTGGGGTTCAATTGGGTGAATTGCATGGTGCAGATTTGGTTTTATCAAAGGTTCATTATGATTTGGGTTTTGAAAATAATTTTTTTCACTTGAGATTGGGTGGTTTTACATGAAAATAATTGTTCTTATTGAGTTTATTTTGTTTAATTAATTTGACATGTTCTTTTACTTTTTCACGTGGTATGAAATTAGTATTTGATAAAAATCAAACATGTTTTTAATTTTAAAGTGACTTTTTTGTGAATTTGGGTATGGTCCATGTGTTTATCCTTGGTTCACACCTTGGTAATGTTTTATAAATTATGTAAATGACTTATTTCATTATTTAAGTGATGCGAAACTAGTTTTTTAAAGAATTTGATATGCATTTGGGTTGGAATTGGTTTCTTAATGTGAATTTTCATTTACTTTTTTGTGTAAAACCTTGTTGTGCCTCTTTTAGGTGTTTTATAAATAGTACTAATGGTTTATTTTTTTCAAGTGGTGTGAATCTGGTTTTTAATGGTACTTATGGTGAAAATGGGTTTGGGTGTAGGTTTTTAAAGAGGAATGCATAATTTGGCATGTTTGAGTTGTCGCGTATTTCTAAATGTAAAATTTAAGTGGTTTATATAATGTAATGCATGTTTTGGAATTGGTTCTAGTGTATGTGACAATTTGAAATCACCTTTGGAAATTGTTAAATTGATTATGTGCTTTTCTTTTAATATTTTCAATGGGTGTTATGAGTTATGGATGTGGCACGTCATTGTTGAAAATCCTTGATGTGTTATTTTGAAAATTTTTTTAGATTTTTTAAGTGTTTAATTGTTTTAATAAATTATATGTGTAGTACGTGGTCCACTGCTTCATGGTTTGGAGTCGTCGGGTCTAAGGCGACTCACCTGTGTGTGCATAGGTAAGTATATATATATATATATATATATATATATATATATGGGTTCCCCCATTACATGTATAGACATCCATGATAGTGAATATAAATGTATGGGGCAAGGTGTGCCCATGTATATATATGAAAATGCACACGTAGGTGAGTGGCGACTAGTATATGCATATAAGCATATGTGTAAGGATCCCCTTAGGCATGTTCATGGCCATGAAAGAGTGTGAATAGGTTCTAGGTGTACTTACATCTGTGTGATGGTGCATATACTTAGTGGGGGGAGAAACACCATCTTTTAGTTAGAATGCGTTAAGAGCTGACGTGGGCGGCATGGTTCCACCCTGAGGTTGGTCCCATATGCCATAATCTTTAATTAGAATTTCCATTTTTTCATGATGTTTCTTTAAAATTATTTCCTTATTTCTTTTGTGAAATTCAGATGCACTATATATATATGTGGTTGTGGTTCTTAAAAAGTGGTTTTATAGGGGTTTGAACACGAAATGGGTATTTCCAAAAGATGTGTGGTCTTTCGTTCGATTTTGTTATGAAAGTGTAACGACATGTATTATTTTTAAAAAGGGTTCCAAAGTGATTTTCAAAATGGATTTTGGTGCAAACACAAGATTAAAGGATGGGTGATCTTATTAAAAGTATTACATCATTTTTAGTGTGGTTTTAAGCTTGTTTTAAATATATAGTACTTTATGTGTTCTAAAATGATGAATAGTCCTTGTAAAATGATGAGGCATGTTTGGAACTTTGAGATTGGTTCGCGAAAATGGAAAACCCCATTTGAGACATTCCCCTTAATTTGAAAAATGTGATGCAAGTGTTAATGTGTGGTTTGTGATATGTGCCTAGTGTAAAGGCTTGTGCGTGGTTGTGTGATGTAAAGAGGGGGAATGCGCTTAAGGAGGGAGATCAATGGTGAGAGGTTGAACGAGTTTTGGATAAAGAAAGTGTTATGTACATATATGTTTACTTGATAAAGAAAACTCACCACAACTTGAAATAGAACACGATGGGAAACCTGGGTATCTAGGTGGGTATCTAGGACTAGTATGCTAGATGAGACGATAGGGGTTCATCCGGTTCGTCTAGAAAGATTGACGCAACAAAACTAACTAAACATATAGATTACTGAGGGTCGTGGTCTTCTAAGCCATGTTTTTTTAGGCTTGTGGTCTTCTAAGAAACGTTTTCTAAGGGTCGTGGTTTCTAAGCCACGTTTCACGGAGGTACGATGTCTCCAGGGTCCCACTTTCACTAGCTACCTATAGAGATTACCCATGGTTATTATTTGCAACATGCTGCTTGTGATGAAGTTTTCATTTCAGTTGTTTCATACTTGATGTCTTATTTTTTAAAATCCAAATATTAATCCAAAACAATTTCTTTTCATTTTGAAATGATAATGCATGCTTGGAAACTATTTTGAAAATGTAGTGGGAGTGAAATTCTTTACATAAAAATGGAAACTCGTTACTTGAATTTGAAGAGAAGGAAAAACATTATTTTATTATATCTTATTTTCAAACTAGCATGATTGGACTTCTTACTAATGGCAGGGGCATAGGACGTGGTTATATTTTGGCGTTCCTACTGAGAATCTCAGTGCACATGACTACTTTACTTTTTAGTTGCAGGTTTCAGTCTTGGATCACTTTTGGGAGCGAGTGTAGTTTATGTTTGGTGGTGACCCATGGGGTCACTTGAGGTATGTCACATTGTTTTGTATATTTTTTTTTGCGCTGCCAAGTTGTTCTGTCTTTTTCCCTTTATTTATCCAATTTTTCAGTTTATGTTTATTTATCTTCTTTATGGGCCTAATCATTCCCAAATAGTTTATTTTGATGTCTTCCACTAGTTGCCAGCTCGTGGGGATCGGGAATGCCCTTCGGGCCATGTCACAGACTGGTTCGGGTGACCGGTTCTGGGACGACCCGGGTAGGTTCATGACAAAATGGTATCTGAGGGGTCCTTGTTATTTTGGCTGTCAAGTAGCTTAGTGATTAGGTGTGTCAGTACTCGATAGGTAGGTTCAGGAAGGACTTCATGAACCCTTTCCCTTCCCGAGACTCGAGCTTCCAGGGGTAGTTTGGAATTTTTGTTTTTCTTTTGCTTAGTTTGTGTGGATGAGGGATAATCGAGAAGTGAGATAGTGTCACGCGACAGGCTTTCATGGAGTAGCGACCCATGTACAACCTAAGTGCATGGTTCAAGATGCTTCCCTTGGTTGATGCTCGTTTGGAGTATGGCCTGCTAAGCCTTGTTGTCGGGTTGGAAAGGCCCCTAGTTCCTCATTTTAGAAATTTTGATCTGAGTTATGTTTGACATTAGTTTTGGTCGGTGTGAGTGGATCTCAAAAATGAAAATTATTTTTAGTGAAAGGGGTTTTGAAAAGGAAATATGGTTTTTGGAGTGGAAAATGGTTTTTGAAATGGAAAACGTTTTGGAATTTGGAAATGTTTTTCTTTAATGATAAGTGACTTTCTCAAACTGGTTGGGAATTTGTGCATTGTGCTAAATGGTCTATTTTAGAATTTTATGTGTCTTGAATTAGTGCTTGGTTCTTGTATGAGTGATCACATACATTAAGGTGCGCATGTGGAAAGTGGAGAAATTGGTGATGTGAGTGGATGGGTGCTTGAGCTAGCATAGGGATATGTTTGTGTGAGACTTAATGGGATGACAATAGTGGATAATTAAGTTGTTTTGTTTGCTGAAAATGGTTTTCAAAAGGTAATTTAAATGTTTTGAAAAGTGATTAAGCAATTGTTTAGTGTTCTCTTTTCATGTTTGGTATACTTTTTCATGGGTTCTTGGTTTTGACATATTGAATTATGGTTGGAATAGTGATTTGAGTTCGATATTTAATTTGTGATTGGGGTGTGGAATTTTGATTTATTGCGAGTTTTGATTCAGATTTGTGCCTCCTGTTTTTGAGTATTCTACTGAGAAAAGTCCCAGGGATTATTAGTGAGTCTATTCTAGTTGTTGGTTCTACCCATAATCTTAGCAGAGTGGTGGAATGGAATTATTTTTGGTCGTTGTGCATATCCCATGGTGATCATGATCTATCAAAGGTAGTAGACTATCTTGGTGAAATCATTGGTGTTTTCAGGTTATTGGAAACTCCCAAAGATATGCGAGTCTGTGCTAGTTCGAGTCCATTTGAGGGTTCAACTATGGATTGGTGTGGGTGGAAATTCTGATGTCGTTGCATGATGGGATGTCTTGGAAGGTGTTTAAGACAACTCTCATTTAATTGTTTATATCTGAGGAAGTGAAGGTGAGGGAAGTAGAAAATCTCATGAGTGTCCAGTAAGGCCAACAGATAGTGATGCCTTATGTTAGGCATTTCAAGGGTTGGTTCCATTTTCTCCGGAGGTAGTTTCATGAAATCAGTTTAAGTTTCTATTCTATGGGGTCTTCGTCCAGGGTTCTAGGACTGATATTTTTTGTTTTTCAGGAAGGTTACCCATCCAGTGAGGAGAGAGAACTGGAGGAACCAATCTCATACAATTATTCTTATCAATTCCATATTCCATTAGTCAGGCCACTCTCTCGTTTGCTTCTGGTGTGGCTGGGTTGGGTACTTTAAGTCACCTTGTCGTCATCCTCTGGAGGCTTTTCATCAGTGTGGCCGTTTGGGACACTTGGAGATGTTTTTCTAGTGACACCATCAGAAGGAGTCTCGACCGATGTCAGCACTTGACTGTGGGGCAGAAGATGCTTCAAGACAGTAGAGCTCCAGCCACAAGTCTCAGAGTGAATCCTTTCACCCTGTTAGGAATCTTTGGGTGTGGGGAACCATGGTGTAAATTTTTTCAAATAGGAATGGTTTGAATTCCTCTACTGTAGCTACCTTATCTTTGAAGATTCTGTTTTCCTGTAAGAGGTGAAAAAGTCTCTTTTCCTCATTATGGTCTTTGTTCTTTGAATACCCTACCTTGGTTGTAAAAAGGCATGGTGATCTCATTTTCTAGTAATTCCAATAGTTGCGCCTCCTTAAATGTGAGATTTGAAGGTTGTATCTTTATGGCTGTGAGTCTCATGATGATTGTATCTCTTGTATGGCTATCTCATTTGGTGACCTACTCTAGTTTTGGTATCTTATCATTTTGTATATGATCATGTCTCTTGGAAATGACGAGTTATGGTTCGGTTTTCTATTTGGTTGAATTCTTTTGTGGGTTTTCTCGTGGGTCAGTGGTTTCTGGTTTGGGTTGGAAGTTCCTGTGTCGGTCTATGATGGTTTGTTTAAGTTGGTCGGTTCTTAAATGGCGAGGAGAACCACCATGGATCCTATCGTGCCTTCATTGAGAGTTGGTCTGTGTAGGATTTTTGGCCTTCTTGGCAGTTTCTTCTTTGGATCAAGTCAGCAGTTCCAAAGTTAGCCCGTGTTGAGAGTCTCAATGTTGGTTGTGCTAGTCGGGTTATTGTAGTGGGGGGAACCCTCCCCATTTCCTGATGAATATTCCATTTTCAGTTTCCCTTAGAGTAAGTCGGGTGCGACTGATGGAGTAAAAATTCAAATAGAGTTTTTGATTTTGCTAGCCTCATTCAGTTTCAAACATGAGTCTGATTCCTCGTTTGGTAGAGTGAATTTCGGTGGGTAGAATGTTTTTGTGGTGCGGAGAAATTTCACACCCCTACCCGGTATCTTTCAGACGCAGTTATTTTTATTTATTTATTTATTTTTCTTGTATTTTGGTTTCTTAAATTAAAAAAATGTTAAATTAAAATAAAAAATAAAAAATAATAAAATAATTGAAAAAAACGATTTAAAAATAATAATAAATATAATATTATTATTTATTTTATTATTATTATAAATAATGTTATTATTTATAATATTATTTTGATTGTTATTATTATTATGTTTTATGTTATTATTATTATTATTATTATTTGCTTTTTATGAATATTGTTGTTATTATTATTATTATTATTGATTTTAATTAAGTTTAACTTAGTTTTTTTTCCTTTGTTAGGGTTTGGTCACCCCCACCATCGCGGCTCACCTACCCTTCCTACTCTCTAAACCGTCGCCCCTACCCCCTTCCTCCCAGCTCCTACGCGTGCTCCTCACCTAGCCGAGATCCCTCCTGGCGGTCCTCTGGCACGACACCCCAGCATCCACGAGCCTTCTCCCAGCGCCATCCTAGTCGTGACCCCAACGTGTAGTGTGCAACCCGACGGTGCAACAAACCCTTGTATGAGTACCCTTCCGAAGTGACCCCCCTTATCGGCGGCGTGACCCCCTATCGGCGAGGCTCCTTGTTGGTGCGACCACCACCAATAAAAACTTCTTCCTCCTTGGGGTTTTGTAATTTTTTTTTATATTTGGGGTTTTAGGTTTTGAGTGAGAAGGATGTTAGATTTAGGGTTAATTTTTGATAACTTTTGTTCGGTTTTTCGATTTGGGATTCAATTTGGTGAATTGAATGGTGCAGATTTTGTTTTAGCCAAGGTTCATTATGCTTTTGGTTTTAAAATTAATTTTTCTCACTTGAAATTGGGTGGTTTCACATGTGAATAATTTTTCGTATAGAGTTTATTTTGTTTAATTAATTTGACATGTTCTTTTACTTTTGTGTGTGGTGTGAAGTTGGTATTTGATAAAAATCAAACATGTTTTTAATTTTAAAGTGACTTTTTTTGGTAATTTGGGTATGGTCCATGTTTTGACCCTTGGTGCGCACCTTGGTAATGTTTTATAAATTATGAAAATGACTTATTTCATTGTGAAAGTGATGAGAAACTAGTTTTTGAAAGAATTTGATATGAGTTTGGGTTGAAATTGGTTTCTTAATGTGAACTTGCGAGTACATTTTCTGTAAAACATTGTTGCGCCTCTTTTAGGTGTTTTATAAATGTACAAATGGTTTTTTTTCAAGTGGTGAAAATGACGTTTTCAATGGCACTTATGGTAAAAATGGGTTTGGGTGTAGGTTTTTAAAGAGAAATTCATAATTTGGCATGTTTGAGTTGTCCTTTATTTATAAATGTAAATTTTAAATGTTTAAAAAATGGAATGCATGTTTTGGAATTGGTTCCGGTTTATGTGACAATTTGAAATAACCTTTGGAAGTGGTTAAATTGATTATGTGATTTTCTTTTAATATTTTCAATGGGTGTTATGAGTTATGTAAGTGGCGTGTCATTGGTGAAAATCCTTGATGTGTTATTTTGAAATATTTTATAGAATGTTTAAGTGTTTAATTGTTTTAATAAATTATATGTGTAGTGCGTGGTCCACTACTTCATGGTTTGGAGTCGCTGGGTCTATGGTTGTAATATCCCAGGTAAATAAAGAATAAGAAATATTTTATATCTATTAATGTTTGTGAATTAAATATTAATTTTACTTTAAAGGGGTTTCTATGTTCGGTAGCGTACCCGATACGAAACATCGGGTTTCTTTAGAATCTTACGTTGCACACAAATAATATAATATTATTATTTTAAATTATAGTTAAATCCTAGCCTTTGTATTGGAGAGAATGAATGAAACTTACTACAATATGATTATACATGATTGTTAAATGTATTAACATTTATCCAATAAAAATTTAGAGGGTTAAAATATGAATGAATCTAATTTTAAGCATAATTTACATTAAAAGGCCGATTTACCACGTTTTAATGGAGAACCCTCTTTAAATATAGTTTGGTCACTTTAATACATTTTAATTGAACAAATATAATCCTTCTTTATAATGGGGACATCAAATTTTAATTTGGGAAATTTTTTGGTATTTTTCTGATAAAGTTCATTTTTAATGAATAGTGAAAAAGATTTCTTTTAATTCAAAAGTGCCTTTTAATATAATTTATTTATATGGTCAGATTGTCTTTTTAGTTTGTCTTATAGTGAAATTGAAATATATTTTTACTATTTAATTCAATTTTGGTCATTGGAATTAATTTCACTTTGAAATTGGACATAAACAAGTATCAATCTTTTGATAGTTATTGTTTCTTGAAATCACACAATTTGTTTTGATAACGGGAAATATTTTTAAAATCAATTAATTTCACTTTTATGTTTTGAATTTGAAAAAATAGACATCATTTTTGAATTCGGAATATCAAATATATCTTAGGCTGAATTTTTGGTATTTTTCTATAAAACATTAATTTTTGATGAATAGTGACACTGCTTAGTGGTAGTAAAAAAAAGCTAAATGTTTCATTTAAATGAAATTTTACCACTTCTGTGAATTGAATTTCAAAAATCCGACATACATGGTTATTATCAAGAAGTAAAATTTGGTTCATTAAGATGAAAATAATTTTTGTTGAATAGTAACTTTTAACTTTTATTTACCGTGGTTAAAGGTAAATAGGGTAATTCAAGGTTAAAAGAATATTATAATAATTAAAAATTACCTTAACATTTGTCCCAACCTTATTTGTTGAGTATTGGCCGACCATGGGCATCCTTGGGTCGATTTTGGGACCCCATGGAGCCACTTATGAAAGACAATGACACTTTAGATTAATTAATTTAATGAAAGACAAAATTGACAATAACAAAACTATTTTAGTAAATTAATTTTTATAAGGTGTCATATAAGTCATATTTTAGACTATAAATATTAATTGGAAAGTTAAAAAGATTTTCTACAATATAGTATATTTTTTATAATATTTAGACATATAATAAATTAAATTATTAATGACACAATAATGATGCAGTATTTACCACATTAATAAATGATTTAAATAAGTAAGATTATAATGATTGAAATATTATCCAAAACATGTACAATTCTAATTGGATGATTTTATTTAGACCATCAGTCATCTTATATTTGACTATAATTATTTTCTTACCTTTAGAAACCGAATATCATTATATAATAAAATAACATTTTCACACTTTCCTAAAGAGACCCTCCTCTCCCTTATAAAAGGAGACCACTTCTATCCAATTCCTCACACCTCTCAAGCCATTTGGATTGTCCAAACTCTACCCAATTAAGCTCCCTACATCCCTATACTCTTCTTATAAGCCTTACCTTAGGCAGAAGGCACTTCAAGAAGTCCTTTGGTTCAGACCAAAGGGAGTTACCCAAATTAAAGGAGATTAATGAACGATCGAGTCAAGTTGGACGCGAGGTAAGAGACTTCATCTCAATATTCTTTCATTGAGGCATTTTTCGTTTTATACACAACTTTGTTTTATATGGTGTATAAACCCATTTGAATTTTTATTATATTCAAAGGGAATCTTTGTATTCATAGTGTTTTACTAAACGACAAAAAAGAATATTTTTTAACATACGTGGTGACAACGACCTTTTCACCGCTGCGAGTATTATTTGATCTTTGGCTTCCTTAACAATATGGAATGTTTTTAAAAGGAAAAATAAATTCCATATGCTCTTTTTATGTATTTTGGTATTGAAAATGATTTTGACAATGGATTTATTATTTCAATATCTTGAAATGATATTTTATTATTGCAATGTGCAAATGTTATATTTCCTTTATGCTTATGTAATATGTTATGATCATGTTATGTTTCATGGGAATTATTTACATATACGAGTGTTTCTGTGATAAACCTAGTGTGGGGGAGCCCGATATAGCTCTCCAGTGCATTGGGTAACGTGACGGAGGTAAACGTGAATGTTTCTCCTAAGAGATTTAGGGAATATACTATGATGGGTATTCCAAAGTAACTCCATATGTAGCTGTGATAGCGACAATGTAAGTATGATATGAATTCCACAAGTTACCTTTATGATTAATTATTCCTATGTGTATTTCATAAATCTTATGATTTCATGAGGTAAGTAAATGATTTCATGTTTTGTCTGTATTTATGAACAAATTTTTTCATTCTTTGTTTTATAAACCTTACTGATATTTTTATGCTCATCCCAAGTTTTGAAATGTTTTCATAGAACATAAAGATGAATAGGGTCAAGGATGAGATCAAGGAAAAGTCAAGTCATCTAAAACATAGAACTAGACGTGATTCTTTTTCTAAGAGTTTTTATTTTATGAAAAAACGGAAACTGTGTAGATATGTCTACCTTGTAATATTTTTTGATGTAATAGTTATGTCATAATTCTATAAAACTCTAAACCTGAAAAGATCCTCAATGTGAATTATTCATTTAATTCAATATTATGTAATGTTTAAGTGTGGGTCCTTATAGTTGGTATCAGAAGTAGGTTTAGATATCTTTAGGAGTTAGGGTATTGTTAAATTAATATCAATAAAGTAATTTATGTTAATATTGATATCATATAGCATTTACAGATTACCATGTTTCTTCACCTAAGATATTTCTATGTTCAGAATGGTTTTCCGCAGAGAAAACATGTAAGCTATGCTGGGACGACATCAGGAGGAAGACAACATTCCAAATCATCAACCTGGAATGGTCGGAATCAGAACTGAACAGTTTGTTGCAGCGTTGGCAAAGTTGACTCAGGCTATAAATGGCGGTGGTATCCATGTACGAGATCATCCAGATCAACCATATAGGAACATGTCAGTAGTGGATCGTTTCATGAGGCAAATCCCCCATCATTCAGAGGATCATCTGACCCTGTGCTAGCTGAAGGGTGGATTAAAGCATTGGAGAAGACTTTTGATGTCATGGGTTGTTAAGAACATCAAAAGGTTAGTCTTGCTGTTTACCATTTTGATGGTGAAGCTGATCAGTGGTGGTCGATGGTGAAAAATATCAGGGATAGTGGGGAGATTGATTCTCTTGATTGGGATGAATTCAAAGGTATGTTTCTTGAGAAATATTTTCCTCAGGTGGTTCTTCTTAGAATGGAAAAACAATTTCTGGAATTGAGGTCGGAGGATGACTCAGTGGCTTCTTATGAAGAAAAATTCACTTGACTGGCAAGGTATGCTCAAAATTTCATATGAGATCTTGATAGTAAAATCAATCGTTTTACTCAGGATTAAAGACAAAGTATCTAATGGATTTAACTTCTCGTGAGTTCAAAAGTTATGAAAAACATGTTCATTGTGCAGAGAAGGTGGGAATGGAGTTGGACAATGATCAGGTATTCTTTGACAAACAACAGAATAAGAGGACGATGTGGGAGGTGAAAGGGAAGAACTCTTCAAAAAAGTCTGATGGTAAGAAACATAAGATTATAGTTTTTGAAAATTGTGGTAAAAATCATGATGGGGAATGTCTTTTGAATTTCGGTAAGTTCTACCGATGTGGTAAAATGAGACATAAGGCTTGTAATTGCACTGAGAAAGATCAGGGTAATAGTAAGAAAAAATCCGATTTATAGTCAGTAAAATGTTTTAAGTGCAACTAAATGGGTCATTATGAAAATGAATGTCGAACAAAGAACTCAACCGAAGGAAAGCAGCCAGACTACAAGCAGAAAGGGGTGGCATAATCCTTTTCAACTACATCAGCAGATGTTGGGCCGTCAAATGAAGTTGTATCAGGTACACTGTTTATTTGTTCAGATTATGCCAATGTGTTGTTTGATTCGGGGTCTACACACACTTTTATTTCTGATAAGTTTTCTAGTAAATTGGGAATTACAACTCAAGATGTGAATACATTACATACAGTAAAAAAAATTGGAGGAAATGTTGAGATAATAAGAAAACATAAGAAAATTCTTGTCCTTGTGTGTGGAAAGAATCCACCTGACAACCTTATTTTTTTCCCTATAGTAGAGTTTGATATTATTTTGGGCATGGATTGGATTTCTCTTTATCATTCTAAGATTGATTTTAGAGTTAAAGAGGTTTCTTTTCGGAATGATTTTCAGTTTGTATACAAAAATGAACCCTTGCTGTTGATAATATATCAGGAAGCTATGAAACTAGAAAAAGATGGAAATGAATGTTACCTTGCACATATTGTTGAAAACAAAGAAACTGTTCAGATTAATGATGTGACAGTGGTAAACGAGTACCTTGATGTTTTTCCTGATGAGTTGCCTCGTATTATACATGAACGGGAAATTGAATTTACTGTTGACTTAGTTCCTGATGCTAAGCCAATTTCAAAACCCCCTTATCAAATGGCTCATATTGAACTTTTATAGTTAAAGAAGCAATTGTATGAGTTATTAGATAAAGGTTTCATTCACCCTAGCACATCACCATGGTGTGGTCTTGTCTGGTTTGTTAAAAAGAAAGATGGTTCAATGAGACTTTTCCTTGATTATAGATAATTGAATAACATCAATGTTAGGAATAAGTTTCCTTTGCCTCATATCGATGATTTGATTGATCAGCTCTAGGGAGCTCAGTATTTTTTGAAGATTGACTTGAGTTTGGGGTACCATCAGTTGAAAGTAAAAGAAGAAAACGTTCCGAAGACCGTGTTTCATACTAGATATGACCACTATGAATTTGTAGTTATGCCTTTTGGGTTATCCAATGCACCTGCTGTATTCATGGATCTTATGAATAGAATTTTCCGTGAGTTCATGGATAAGTTTGTGGTTGTGTTCATTGATGATATTTTGGTTTATTCCAAAAGTAAAGAGGAACACGAATGTCATTTAAGGATTGTCTTGTAAACCTTAAAAGATAAGAAACTATTTGGGAAATTCAGAATGTGTGAGTTTTGGTTACAAAAAATTTCATTCCTTGGTCATATTGTTTAAAAAAATGGCATAACGGTTGATCTTGCTAAAATGAATGTTTTTGAAGAATGACCAAGACCCACTAATATAACCGAGATTCGAATTCTTCTTGGTTTGGATGGTTATTACCTAAGGTTTGTTGAAAATTTTTCACAGTTATCTAGTCCAATGAATATGTTGACTCGAAAAGGTGTTAAGTTCATCAGGACAAAAGAATGTGATGATTGTTTTCAGGAATTGAAATGAAGATTGGTGAATGCTATAGTTTTAGTACTACATTACTAGAATGGTGAGTTTGTTATCTACAGTGAGGATTTGTTGAAAGGACTGGGTTATGTTCTAATGCAAAATGATAAGGTAATTACTTACGCTTCACGTCAGTTGAAACCACATGAGTTAAATTACCCTACACATGATTTGGAATTAGCTGCTGTTGTTTTTTGCTTTAAAAATCAGGAGGCATCATTTGTATGGAGTGAAGTGTGAAATATATACTGATCATAAAATTTTGAAGTATATATTCACTCAGATAGAATTGAACATGAGACAGAGGAGATGGTTGGAATTAATCAAGGATTGTGATTTCACGATCCTTTATCATTCGGGGAAATCAAATAAAGTGGTTGATGATTTGAGTCGAAAAATTAATACTTCATTAACCATGTTACGTTTGGAATGAGATCCTTTGGTTTTTAATTTGATGTACTTTGGCATATAGGTTGTTGTTACAGAAAATTCTTCTGTTTTGTTTCAGGTGTCAGTGAAATAATCTCTATCTGACAGAATTAAACAAGAGCAGAAGGAAGACAATGAGTTGCAGAAAAAGGTTATGTTGGTTCATAAGGGTAAGTTTCCTGATTTTAACGTTGATAATTATTGTGTTTTGAGATTTTGAAAGAGATTATGTGTGCCTTTTGATTCACAGTTGAAGAATGAGTTGTTATGTGAAGCTCATAGTTCTCCATTTTCAGTTCATCCTGGCAGTACTAATATGTACAAAGATCTTCAGGAGTGTTACTGGTGGGATGAAATGAAAAGAGATATTTTTGATTTTACTGTGATGTGTTTGACTTGTCAGCAGGTTAATGCAGAGTGACAGTTATCGAAAGGAATGATTCAGCCTTTACCGGTGCCATAGTGGAAATGGGAAAATATATCCATGGACTTTGTTGTGGGATTACCAAAGACATCTTGAGGAAATAATGCAATCTGGGTTATAGTTGAACGATTGAATAAATCTGCTCATTTCCTTCCAATTAGAGATACTTTGTCTCTAGATCAACTAGCTCGGTTGTACGTTAAAGATATGGTAGGGTTGCATGGAGTTCCCCTCTCCATTGTATCTGATCGTGATCTCAGGTTCACTTCTAACTTTTGGAAAGGCCTTCAGTAGTTTTTGGGTACTGAATTAAATTTTTGTACAGATATTCATCCTCAATCAGATGGGCAGTCAGAACGAACAATTCGGACCTTGGAGGATTTGTTATGGGCTTGATCGATGGATTACCAGGGAATTTGGGACCAACATATTTCTTTGGTTGAATTTTATTATAATAACAGCTTTCATTCCAGTATACAGATGGATCCATTTGAGGCATTATATGGAAATCATTGTCAATCTCCAATATTCTGGGATGAATTAGGTGAAAGGAAGCTGATGGGACCAGAATTGGTAGAAGAGATGGCAGAAAAAGTTCAGTTGATTCAGAAGCAAATGAGAACAGCTTAGAGTAGAAAAAAAAGTTATACAGATAACTGGAGGAAGGATCTTTCCTTTGAGGTAGGTGATCATGTCTTTCTCAAAGTTTCTCCATGTAAATGTGTGATGCGTTTTGGTAAGAAGATAAAGTTGAGTCTAAGGTTCATTGGACATTATGAAATTCTGGAGAAAGTTGGATTAGTTGCATATATAGTGGCTTTACCTCCAAGTTTATCCTGGGTAAACAATGTTTTTCATGTTTCGATGTTGAGAAAGTATATGCCAGATCCATCTCATGTTTTGAGCCCTACCAATTCTGGTCACATCATCTTCCTTTCACCTACTTCATCCCAGAATACTAGTGTTCGACAATTCTTTCCATATAATGCCTCAAATGGAGCTATCTGTATACTGGAATGAAAGTTGTTATTATAGGAAAATTCAACCAACGAAAGATGTTGGTCCCAACTTCCCTGGTAATCCATTGAGCAAGCATGTAACATATCCTCCACGGTCTGAATTATTCGTTCTATCTTCCCATCTGATTGAGGATGAAAAGCTGTACTAAAATTTAATTCAGTACCCAAATACTTCTGAAGGCCTTTCCAAAGTTAGAAGTGAACCTGGGATCACGATCAGATATAATGGAGAGGGGAACTCCATGCAACCTGACTATCTGTTTAACATACAACTGAGCCAGTTGATCTAGAGACAAAGTATCTCTAATAGGAAGGAAATGAGCAGATTTAGTCAATCAGTCAACTATAACCCTTATTGTATTATTACCTCGAGATGTCTTTGGTAATCCCACAACAAAGTCCATGGATATATTTTCCCATTTCCACTCTAGCACCGGTAAAGGATGAAGCATTCCTTTTGGTAACTGTCACTTTTCTTTAACCTGCTGACAAGTCAAACACTTCATAGTAAAATAATCAATATCTATTTTCATTCCATCCCACTAGTAATACTCTTGAGGATCTCTGTACATCTTAGTACTGCCAGGATGAACTGAAAACGGAGAACTATGAGCTTCACATAACAACTCATTCTACAACTGTGAATCACAAGGCACACATAATCTCTTTCCAAATCTCAAAACACAATCATTATCAATGTTAAAATCATGCAAATTACCCTTCTGAACCAACACAACCATTTTCAGCAACTCATTTTCTTCCTTCTGCACTTGTTTAATTCTATCAGATAGAGATGATTTCATTGACACCTAAAACAAAATAGAAGAATTTCATACTACAACAACTTATATGCCAATGTTCATCAATTTAAAAACCAAGGGATCTCATTCCAAATGTAACATTGTTAATTAAGTATTACTTTTTTGACTCAAAGCATCAGCCACTTTATTTTCTTTCCCGAGATGATAAAGGATCGTGAAATCATAATCCTTGATTAATTCCAACCATCTCCTCTTTCTCATGTTCAATTATTTCTGAGTGAATATATACTTCAAACTTCTGTGATCAGTATATATTTCACACTTCACTCCATACAAATGATGCCTCCAGATTTTTAAAGCAAAAACAACAACAGCTAATTCCAAGTCATGTGTAGGGTAATTTAACTCATGTGGTTTCAACTGATGTGAAGCATAAGCAATTACCTGAACATTTTTCATTAGGACACACCCAAGTCCTTTCAACGAAACATCATTGTAGATAACAAACTCACCATTTCTGGAAGGTAGTGCCAAAACCGAAGCATTCACCGATCTTCATTTCAATTCTTGAAAACAATCATCACATTCTTTTTTCCAGATGAACATAACACCTTTTTGAGTTAACTTAGTCATTGGACTAGATAACCATGAAAAAATTTCAAAAAACCTCCGGTAATAACCAGAAAAAGGAAGAAAACTATGAATCTCGGTTATATTTGTGGGTCTTGGCCATTCTTCAATAACATTCGTTTTAGCAGGATCAACTGTTATGCCATTTTTTGAAACAATGTGACCAAGGAAAGAAATTTGTTGTAACCAAAACCCACACTTTCGGAATTTCCCAAATAGTTTCTTACCTTTTAAGGTTTGTAAAAAAACCCTTAAATTACTTTCATGTTCCTATTTACTTTTGGAATAAACCAAAATATCATCAATGAACACAACCACAAACTTATCCAAGAACTCACCGAAAATTCTATTCATAAGATCCATGAGTACAGCAGGTGCATTGGTTAACCCAAAAGGAATATCTAAAAATTCATAATGGACATATCTAGTATGACATGATGTCGTGGGAACATATTCTTCCTTTACATTCAACTGATAGTACCCTGACCTCAATTCAATCTTCAAAAAATACCGATCTCCCTAGAGCTGATCAAACAAATCATCGATATAAGGCAAAGGATACTTATTCTTAACAGTGATGTTATTGAATGGTCTATAATCAATGCAAAGACTCATTGAACCATCTTTATTTTTAACAAAAAAAGAAAGGATCACCCCATGGTGATGTTCTAGTTTGAATGAAACCTTTATCTAATAACTCCTGCAATTGATTCTTTAACTCTAAAAGTTCAATTTGAGCCATTCGATAAGGGGGTTTTGAAATTGGATTAGCATCAGGAACTAAGTAAACAGTAAATTCAACTTCTCAATCATGTATAATACCAGTTAACACATCAGGAAAAACATCAAGGTACTAATTTACCACTGGCACATCATTAATCTGAACAGTTTCTTTGTTTTCAACAATATGTGCATGGTAACATTCATTTCCATATTTTACTAGTTTCTCAGATTCATGATTTGTTATCAACAGAAAGGGTTCATTTTTGTATACAAACTGAAAATCATTCTGAAAAGAAACCTCTTAAGCTCTACAATCAATCTTAGCATGATAAACAGAAATCCAATCCATGCCCAAAATAATATCAAACTCTACTAGAGGAAAACAATAAGGTTTGCAGGTAGATTCTTTCCGAACACAAGGATAGGAATGTTCTTATGTTTTCTTTTTGTCTCAACATTTCCTCCAGGTGTTTTTACTATATGTTCTATATTCATATCTTGAGTTGGAATTCCCAATTTACTAGAAAACTTCTCAGAAATGAAATAGTGTGTAGACCCCAAATCAAACAACACATTGGCATATTCTGAATAAACAAATAGTGTACCTGATACAACTTCATTTGATGACCCAACAATTGCTGAAGTAGTTGAAAAGGATTTATCCACCCCTTTCTGCTTGTAGTCTAGATGCTTTCATTCAGTTGTGTTCTTTTTTGGACACTCATTTTCATAATGACCCATTTCATTGCACTTAAGACATTTTACTGACTATAAATCAGATCTTTTCTTACCATTACCCTGATATTTTTCAGTGCAATTATGAGCCTTATGTCTCATTTTACCACATTGGTAGAACTTACTAGAATTCAAAAGTCATTCCCAAACATGATTTTTACCACAATGTTTATAAACTGTAAACTTAAGTTTCTTACCCTCAGACTTTTTTGAATAGTTCTTCCCTTTTGCCTTCCACCTCGTCCTCTTATTCTGTTGTTTGTCAAATAATACCTGATCATCGTCAAACACCATTTCCACTTTCTCCGCACAACGAACAAGTTTTTCATTACTTTTGAACTCACGAGAATCTAAATCCCTTCGATACTTTGGCTTTAATCCTGAGTAAAAATGGTGGATTTTAATATCAAGATCTCGTATGAAATTTGGAGCATACCTTTCCAGTTGAGTGAATTTTTCTTCATAAGCAGCCACTGAGTCATCCTCCTTCCTCAATTCCCGGAATTTGTTTTCCATCCAAAGATGAACCAACTTAGGAAAATATTTCTCAATAAACACACCTTTGAATTAATCCCAATCGAGAGCATCAATCTCCTCACTATCCCTGATATTGTTCACCATCGACCACCACTGATCAGCTTCACCTTCCAAATGGTAAATAATAAGACTAACCTTTTGATGTTTTGAACAACCCATGACATAAAAAATCATCTCTAATGATTTAATCCACCCTTCAGCTAGCACATGGTCAGATGATCCTCTGAATGATGGGGGATATTGCCTCATGAAATGCTCCACTACTAACATGTTCCTCTATGGTTGATCGGGATGATCTCATACATGGATACAACCACTATTTATAGCCTGAGTCAAATATGTCATCGCTACAACAAACTATCCAGTTCTGATTCCGACCATCCCAGGTTCCAGGTTTGGAAGGCTATCTTCCTCCTAATGTCATCCCAACATATCTGTCATGTTTCCTCTCTAGAAAACCATTCTGAACATAGAAATATATTATGTGAAGCAACATGGTAATATGTAAATGCTATATGATATTAATATTAACATAAATTACTTTATGGATATTAATTTAACAATACCCTAACTCCTAAAGTTATCTAAACTGACCTCTGATTCCAACTATAAGGACCTGACCTTAAACATTACATAATATTGAATTAAATGAATAATTCACATTGAGGATCTTTTCAGTTTTAGAGTTTTAGAGAATTATGACATAACTATTACATCACAAAAGATTAAAAGGTATACATATCTACACAATTTCCATTTTTTTCATAAAATAAAAACTCTTAAAAAAGATTCATGTCTAGTTCCATGTTTTATACAGCATGACTTTTCCTTGATCCCATCCTTGACCATATTCATCTTTAAGTCCTATGAAATCATTTTAAAACTTGGGATGAGAATAAAAATCTCAATACGGGTTATAAAACAAAGAATGAATTTTTTTTTCATAAAAACATAAAAAACATGAAATCATTTACCTACCTCATGAAATCATAAGATTTATGAAAGAAAAATAGAAATCATTAATCATAATGGTTACTTGTGGCATTCATATCATACTTACATTGTATCTATCACAACTACACATGGAGTTACTTTGGAATACACATCAAAATATATTCCATAAATCTCCAAGGAGAAACATTCACATTTACCATCGTCATGTTACCCAATGCATTAGAGATCTATCTCGGGCTCACCCGCCCTAGGTTTATCACAGAACCACCCGTATATGTAAATAATGCCCATGAACCATAACATGACCATAACA
The DNA here is from genome assembly GCA_963277665.1 of Viscum album. NCBI lineage: Eukaryota > Viridiplantae > Streptophyta > Magnoliopsida > Santalales > Viscaceae > Viscum > Viscum album. The sequence goes on from OY728135.1 coordinate 2,015,079,172, forward strand.
CATAACATAAGCATAAAAGAAAGATAACATTTCCACATTACAATAATAAAATATCATTTCAAGATATTGAAATAATTAATCCATTGTAAAAATCATTTTCACTACCAAAATACATAAAAAGAGTATATTTCATTTATTTTTCCTTTTAAAAACATTTCGTCTTGTTAAGGAATCTAAAGATTAAATAATACTTGTGGTGGCGGAAAGGTTGTTGTCACTGCTTATGTTAAAAAAACATTTCTTTTTGTCGTTTAGTAAAACGCTTTGTATAAAAATATTCCCATTGAATAAAATGAAAAGTCAACGGGGTTTATACACCTTATAAAATAAAGTTGTGTATAAAACTAAAAATGCCTCAATGAAAGGAGATTGAGACGAAGTCCCTTACCTCGCGTTTGACTTGACTCCATCATTCTTTAATCTCTTGAATAATAAACTAAAGTTAATTTCTACTTGCTTAAGAATCTTTTTCCTGTTTATTATTCTTTTTATATAACTTATTACCATGTTATAAACATTATGCAATCATTTAAGTTAATAACGTTCATTTTGTCGATATTTGGTACTTGAGTAAAAATGAACAACTGATATTTACAAGTTGTTCATGTGGTCAAAAGTTCATTATATCCATAATGATATTAATGATTTGGATATAATATATATCATATATATCCAGTATATACATGTTTTTATAATAATACATAACATTTAGAGGTAATAAATGAAATGCACCGTTTATAGAGATGGTAAGACGTACGTACGCATGAACGCTACTTTCAATTATATTTCTTATTTTAATGGAAATAAAACATAATGATACATAGGTATATTATAATTCTAGTATAATATCATATATAATATCATTAAATCCATCATTTATACATCCCACATAAGGCATTAACGAATCAAATCACTTTGTGGGGGCAGTAGTCCGCACTTCCTCAAATGAGATTATCGTATTTACCCACTATGGAAACCATAAAGGAGTTATATAAATGGGAAGTACAGAAGAATAAGGAAATCATAAACATAATTTATATTGTATATAAATAGATTTCCATCATAATGGCCACCATGAGAGGTAGTAAGATGTAATTGAACAATCATCATTTCGTGAGGCCATAGTTTTCCATCCACAGAAACATTATGTTCTTCATCCATTAGATAGAGGTGTGGTTAAGTGTTGTTCTAATTATTCTCATAAAAACATAATAGTATATTTAGGATACTAGTGTTGTTAAAAAATAAATGAACAAAAAGACTTTAGGGGTTGGAGAAGTAAAATAAAAGAAAATAATTTAAGAGAAACCGTTACCTTTAATTTGGGTAACTCCCTTTGGTTTGAACCAAAGGACTTCTCGAAGTGCCTTCTACCTAAGGTAAGGCTTATAAGAGGAGGATAGGGATGTAGGGAGCTTAATTGGTCATAGTTGGGATGATCCAAATGTCTTGGGAGGTGTGAGTAATTTCTTAGAAGTGGTCTGCTTTTATAAGGGAGAGGAGGGGCTCTTTAGGAAAGTGTGAAAACATTATTTTATTATATAATGATATTCGGTTTCTAAAGGTTGCAAAATAATTATAGTCGAAGATAAGATGTCTCATGGTTGAAATAAAATCATAAAATAAGAATTTAACATGTTTTGGATAATATTTTTATCATTATAATCTTATTTATTTAAATCATTTATTAATGTGTTAAATACTACATCATTATTGTGTCATAAATACATTAATTTATTCGATGTCTAAAAATAATAAAAAATTACTATCATGTAGGAAATATTTTTATATTTCCAATGAATATTTATAGTCGAGAATATGACTTATATAACACTATATGAAAATTAATTTACTAAAATATTTTTCTTATTGTCAATTTTGTCTTTATATTAAATTAATTAATCTAAAGTGACATTATCTTTCATAAGTGTCTCCATGGGGTCCCAAAATCGACCCAAGGATGTCCATGGTCGGCCAATACTCAACCAATAAGGATATAATAAGTGTTAATGTAATTTTTAATTATTATAATATTCTTTTTACCTTGAATTACCCTATTTACCTTTAACCACGACAAATAAAAGACAAAAGTTACTATTCACCAAAAATTATTTTCATCTTAATGAACCTAATTTTACTTTTTGATAACAACCAAATATGATAGATTTTTGAAATTCAATTCACAGAAGTGGTAAAATTTCATTTAAATGAAAAGGTCTGCTTTTTTAACTACCACTAAGTGGTGTCACTATTCATCAAAAATTGATGTTTTTCAGAAAAATACCAAAAATTCAGCCTAATATATATTTGAAATTGTGAATTAAAAAATGATGTCTATTTTTACAAATTAGAAACATAGTATTGGAATTAATTAATTTCAAAATTAGTAACCATTATCAAAACAAATAGCGTGTTTTTAAGAAACAATAACTATCAAAAGATTGATACTTGTTTATGTCCAATTTCAAAGTGAAATTTATTACAATGACACAAATTGGATTAAATGGTAAAAATATATTTCAATTTAACTTTAAAACCATATAAAAAGATAATATAACCATATAAATAAATTATATTAAAAGGCACTTTTGAATTAAAATAAAGTATATGTCACTATTCATTAAAAATGAACTTAATCAGAAAAATACCAAAAAATTACCCAAAGTAAAATTTGATGTCCACATTATAAATATAGATTATATTCGGTCAATTAGAATGTATTAAAGTCACCAAAACTATATTTAAATAGTGTTCTCCATTAAAAGGTGGTAAATCGTCCTTTTAATGTAAATTATGGTTAAAATTAGATTCATTCATATTTTAAGCCTCTAACTTTTTATTCGATAAATTTAAATACATTTAACAATAATGTATAATCACATTGTAGTATGTTTCATTCATTCCCAACAATAAAATGGCTAGGAGTTAACTATAATTTAAAATAATAATATTATATTATTAGTGTGCAACGTAAGATTCCAAAGAAACCCGTTATTGCGTATCAGGTAAGCTATCGAACATAGCAACCCCTTTAAAGTAAAATTAATATTTAATTCACAAATATTAATAAATATGAAATTTTTCGTATTCTTCCTTTACATGGGTTGTTACAATAATGATGTAGTATTTACCACATTAATAAATGATTTAAATAAATAAGATTATAATGATTAAAATATTATCCAAAATAGGTCTAATTGGGATTGGATGATTTTATTTTGACCATGAGTCTTCTTATACTCTACTATAATGATTTTGGGACCTTTAGAAACCGAATTTCATTATATAATAAAATAATGTTTTCACACTTTCTTAAAGAGCCCCTCTCTCCCTTATAAAAAGAGACCACTTCTAACCAATTCCCTACACCTATCAAGCCATTTGGATCATCCAAAATCTATCTAATTAAGCTCCCTAAATCTCTATCCTCTTCTTAGAAGCCTTACCTTAGGCAGAAGTCACTTCAAGAAGTCCTTTGGTTCAAACCAAATGGATTTACCCAAATTAAAGGTGATTAAAGAACGATAGAGTCAAGTCGGATGCAAGGTAAGGGACTTCATCTCAATCTCCTTTCATTGAGGCATTTTTAGCTTTATAAACGACTTTATTTTATACGGTGTATAAACCCCTTTGACTTTTCATTTTATTCAAAGGGAATCTTTTTATACAAATCGTTTTACTAAATGACCCAAAGGAATTTCTTCAACGTAAGTGGTGACAACGACCTTTCCACCGCCGTGAGTATTATTTGATATTTGGATTCCTTAACAAGCCGGAATGTTTTTAAAAGGAAAAATAAATGCCATATACTATTTTAAGTATTTTGGTATTGAAAATGATTTTGACAATGGATTTATTATTTCAATAACTTGAAATGATATTTTATTATTGCAATGTGGAAATGTTATCTTTCCTTTTGGCTTATGTTATGTGTTATGATCATGTTATGGTTATTGGGCATTATTTATTTATACGGTTCATTCCGTGATAAACCTAGGGTGGGTGAGCCCGAGATATCTCTCCAATGCATTGGGTAACGTGATGGAGGTAAACATGAATGTTTCTCCTAAGAGATTTAGGGAATATACTGTGATGGGTATTCCAAAGTAACTCCCTATGTAGCTGTGATAGCTACAATGTAAGTACGATATGAATTCCACAAGTTACCTTTATGATTAATTATTTCTATGTGTCTTTCATAAATCTCATAATTTCATTAGCTAAGTAAAGGATTTCATATTTTTTATGTATTTATGAACAAATTTTTTCATTATTTGTTTTATAACCCTTACTGATCTTTTTATACTGATCCCAAGTTTTGAAATGTTTTCGCAAGACTTAAAGATGAATATGGTCAAGGATGGGATCAAGCAAAAGTCATGTTGTCTAAAACATGGAACTTGACATGACTCTTTTTTTAAGAGTTTTTATTTTAGGAGAAAAATGGAAACTGTGTAGATATGTCTACCTTGTAATCTTTTGTGATGTAATAGTTATGTCCTAACTCTCTAAAACTCGAAGATTGAAAAGATCCTCAATGTGAATTATTAATTTAATTCAATATTATGTAATGTTTAAGGCCAGGTCCTTATAAAGCCCACTCACCTGTGTGTGCATAGGTAAGTATGTATATATATATGGGTTCCCTCATTACATGTATAGTCATCCAAGGCAGTGAATATACATGTATGGGGCTAGGTGTGCCCATGTATATATATGAAAATGCATACGTAGGTGAGTAGTGACTAGTGTATGAATATAAGAATATGTGTAAGGATACCCTTGCGCATGTTCATAGCCATACAGGCTTGTGAAAAGGTGTCACGACCCGACCCTACCCAGGATCGAGTCGCAACTACCCCAAGCCCTCCTCCATAGTCCAGGGGCTGGTGACCAGCGCCGAAGGCACAAAAACTCATGGATGCCTTTGTATAAGTATCTGTACACACACACACACACAAACCACTCAATGCATAAGTGCAGAGTAAAAGGAAAAGTAAAGTACTCACTGATAAAAACAAATCCAAAATATGCATCGACCCTTAAACAGTACAAAGTCAGTGCTGAAGGTAAACTGAAAAAAATTTGAAAAAACACGCACCCAAGAAGAAAAGTTCCATAACCCGGCAATAGGTAAACAAAAGTAAACAACTATAGAGTCTCCCACCTGGAAACACCTCTGAGACCACCGTACGTGGTCCAAGCTCCAGAACTCCTAAGATCCTCGGTAGTCACGACCAACTTGTCCGTCGTCTACAAGGGCACACCAAGTGTGGGAAAAGCCCAAGCAGGGGTGAGTATAAAAATAATTAGTAGGATACCCCGACGGATCGAGGGAGAAAAAAAGGATGTACTGAAGAGGAGACCAGTAGATAGAACAGGTAAAAGTAAAAGAGTACAACATAGAGTGCAGAAAATTAACAGTAGAGAGTCCATCTCAACTCAACAAGATAAAGGAAGTAGACTCGTCCTAACACCAGGAGATGGAAATGGTGAGAAGTTGAACATCTCGTTGAACCTTCTCTACTTATAGTAGGAGAGTAGACTCATACAACCATGAGAAGATAGACATGGAAATCACCTCGTATACCCCATGCGTCTTCGCCTCTCTAGGAAAGAGAGTAGACAAGCCCAAGGAGTGGGTACTGGAACAAGTTATATACATATCCCAATGCTCACTCAAGAAACCCGAACAAGATCATAAGGGGATCTCCATCCTGTAGCTTAGCCCAAGAAAGTGAGTAGACAACAGTCCCAGAATTAAACATCATCAATGCCTAGCATCCCGCACGTCTTCCCTGAACTGCAAGTCAAGGGGCTCAAATCACTGCACCTTGACACTATTCACTTTGAGCGGCACTGAATTGCCCACACGGATTTAGGTTTTATCTCAAGGATGCATCTTGGTGGGGAAAGCGCCCCTCGTACTTGAGAGTTCTAGGGAAAGTAAAACCACACCTCGTAACTGTCACACATTCGAGTGGTCTTCTCAAAGTCAAAGTTGTCACATAACTGACTTGTACAACGAAGGGTCCCGCTCCAGTAATCATGGAGAAAAGCCATAGACTAGCCTAGTAGAAAAAACTGAGTCCAAAAGAAGTCATCGAGTAACCAACATCCCAGTCTCTACTGGAGGGTAAACCCTAACAGGTCGTCAGTTAACCCACTGCCCAGTCTCTGCTCGAGGGTAAACTCTAAGAGGTCGTCGGGTAACCCACTGCCCAGTCTCTGGTAGATGCTAACCCCTAAGAGGTCATTGTGTAACCCACTTCCCTGTCTCTTCTGGAGGGTAAACCCTAATAGGTTGTCAGGTAACCCACTGCCCAGTCTTTGCTGGAGGGTAAACCCTAAGAAGTCAATAAGAAACCCACTGCCCAACCCCGCTGGAGGGTAAACGTGAAGAAGCCAATGAGCAACCCACTGCCCAGTCTCTGCTGGAGGGTAAACTTGATGAATTCGATGGGCAAACCACTGCCCAACCCCACTGGAGGGTAAACCTAGAGAAGTCGATGAGCAACCCACTGCCCAGCACCACTGGAGGGTAAACCCGGAACTTCTCTGGCCATCTCTATTGGATTGTACAACACTGGACAATATAACACAAAGTGGGTATCGCACAACCACCCAACTTTAGAACAATTCACATAGTATAGGTTCAGTGCCAGTGTAGTGTGGGTCACAACGATACCTAGGGCTCTGCCTAGGGAAACACGTCATGGTAGATCACATAAGGAGGATATGATATCGATACTTGATTAGGAAAACTGTGCACAGGATCACTGGGGCTCCGTATGCTACTGGAAACAACATCATGGGTAGAGGATCAGTGAACACATAATATATTGGTCACACCAAATACACAAAAACTCTAAGAGGGAATTCAAAATGAAGTTATACTGAAAACCCACATGGCTGAAAGAAAAAGGGGGACCAAAACAACTCCACCGATCACACCGTCGAGAACAGAACCAGGGGAAACCACTCAACCCTGCTGGTTTAAACCATTGTGAACAGAGAGACCCTCTATATTGCGAGAGATTAGAGGTACTAAAATCAGAACACAACATGCATAAGGGACCCACATGACGTGTGGCCCTATCTCATCTCCAACCCAAGTACACAAACATTATCGGGTAAAAACTACAAAATGTACCTCCCATCATCCCCTTATTCTCCCAGAGTATACCACATATCTGTCCCAATGTCTATCGTGCACACAACACCCAACGTCAGCACGAAGGGAGAAAACATAATTTCACCAACCTACTTTCTCCATGGACCTAGAACGACCATCCATATCTCATCAAACATAAATTTCACTCACAAGGGAGTGAACGCGATCACATGCCAAGGGTTCGCTTCCAAACACAGCAAGAAGAAGCTCCACCGGAGCACCTTTCATGCCTTTACATTTAATGAGATCACGAATGCAACTCTGCATATCCAAACAGATCACACCATTGTAATCCTCGCAGAAAAAACACACCAGATCGACTATTTAATCGCCTCCAATAGACTTCCGATGTAAAATTAGTTCAACACTAATTCACTCCCGAACGACATCCTGTGTTCCCAAGCCTCATCCACGAAAACAGTCAGGCGCATCGCACCATTTCGATCCCCTCATAAAAACACGTCAAATTGACTGCTCACTTGCATGGAATGGATATCCAGAGAAAAAGATGCATATTTTCATACGGCACACGAGCGGTGCTACGTGGGACCCGCATCCCGGTCTTGAAGCGCTATGAACATATCACACTGTTGCGATCCTCCCAAAAAAGTACACAAGATTTACTATCCACTTATTCGAAATGGACACCCGGTGATAAAGACATAAATCACCTTCAATGCCTAAAACAACCCCCGTGGGGCCCACTCCACTGTGTTGATAAATTGGGAGGACTGAGTCATTTCAATTCCCTCAAAAAAACACCCAGAATAGACAACTCGCACGCCCTGAATAGACATTCGAGGAAAAAGATGCAAATTGCTGCGTACAGCTCGAAAGACGGGCCGTGGGGCCCACATATCAACTCTGGTTTCAACACCTGAAACCACCCTGGAAAACTCCGTCTTGAATCCAGGGTCCCAACGCCACTGAAGGAAGCCAAATCGTACTTTGGATGTGCCCACATTGACCGAATGAAGAATCTCGGAAAGAAAATGCTAAACTACTTAACGGATGTGTTGCGCCACCGAGGCCCCCGTTTCAAGAATTAAAAACCCCGAAACAATCTCAAAACTTCCGTCTCGATCCATGGAACGCGTTTCTGTAGATGAAACATGAATATGATTTACGGTTTGAAATTTGGAGACATTTTAATATAAACGGACAAAACAAGGTGGGTCGGGCCGGTTCGGCCGGCCCACCCTGCCTGAACCGGCCCACGGTTCACCGCGCGGGCCGGTCCGGCTGAGTTTCCACAGGACCCGTGAGTTGAGGGTCCTTGCCTGCCATCCAGGGTCACAAGACCCCGGTCCTCTATGTCGTCGTGCCCCAGTTGGCACCCCCAGTGGCCGATCCGCCTCGCATCAGCTCGCCCAGACCGCCTCCCGCAGCTGCCTCTGCTCGCCTGCCTCCACCCGCAGTTGGAGCCCCCCCTCGCCCCCCGCAGCCGCTTGGCCGCCTCTCCCTCACCGACCTCCACTGTTGAGGAGATCCCCGAAACCACCACTGGAGAGAACCACTGCCACTAGATCACTGGGCCGCCGCGCGTGCCTCCGGACTGGCCTGAAACCCGTCGGAAAACCCTGGTTCGCCGGTAAACACTTCAAAAACCCACGTATTTTCGACGGACGATTTCGATCGTCTCAGAACTCAAATTTTCAATCCGAAACAAGCATCGGAAATCTTGGAACATAAATTACGTAACCAAGGGCTTAGCACGACAAAATAAAGGCAATTAGAAACTACAAATCAAGCTCAAAGGCAATGCAAAAAAAACAAGAAACCGCAACGATCCTACCTATTGGGCGTAGCCCGAAGCTTCTATCCTTCATCGCGCTACCACCGGTGTCGCTTCCGCTTGGCTCGGGGGAGGAGGAGAAGGGTTGGAAGTTGGGAGCTCCTTTATTGGTAGATCCTTCTGCTAGAGGATATCCAAGGGGAGGAGGGGAAGTGGTTATGGCTTAAGTAGAGAAAAATGAATTAAAATTTTAAATAAATTTTTAATCACTCACCGAAGACCCGCATCTATAACTCTTGACAGGGTTGAGGTAAAGCCTAAACTAGGGTAAACACCACCTCTCGATAACAGCGATGATCTCAAAATTTTAATCCAAGCCTCCATTCAACAGTTATAAAACTCAACGCCCGATGCCGCTAAATTACAAAAACACACCTGGTGGTGTTTTTCACAGAAGAACCACACCCGCGAAAATTTCACCCCTCCTAGGGTAAATGGCATGATCTGGACTAAATGATGCCCTATTTTTCCCATATGATCTACTGTTTAGGATCTATCCTATTTATTTGGCGTTCCCAGTTCGAACGCACTGAAAATTTAATTCCGGCCACACCGGGGCTCGAATCTCACACCGTCTGAAGGCGCTGCTATGGAATAACATCAAGAAAATTACAAAGTCTTTTATGAAAAAAACGGGTTCTTTTATCATTCCCTCATTCAAAATTTTCATCCTCGAAAATAAAAAGTAGGGAAACAATTCATGGTACTAACCCCACACCAGGCTCTACCGTACCCAGGAAAACCCTTGAATAGTTCTGCGTCACCACTCATGGACGAAAGGATTTGATCCATTCACATGGGGCCTGCCCTCACTGATGAAGTACAAAAGAGCACACAACCTTCTTCCCAGATGAGTCACGTGGGAGATTTCATGCACCCAAACCAGCCTTTGGGTTTAGGGTAAGGCAGTAGGGGACCTCTCCATCCCTTCGCATGGTATCAAATAGCCCGAAGGACATTGGGGGTAGCTCACCTCCCCGATCGAACCTCTACGTCACATGCTGCGACTGGAATCACCGTTTGGACCTAGGAAAAAGCCCGGTGATCCCTGCTTTAGAATATCCATATGGTGAAACATCCATGGATATACGGTCATGCAAGGTTTCACAATCGATGTCCCATGACCAAGACTCTCTTACACGCTCAGAAAGCGAAGGAGTCGATACCATCGATTAAATAAATGGTTCCACATCTTCTACTCTACTAACACAGGGTTACACCGACGCCCCGCGTCCCCCTGGTAAAACCTCAAACAAGGAGCAGGGAAAAAAGATTTTCACATATAGAGTCTATCAATTGTACTATAAAAATTAGAAGATCTGTAGAGCGTGCCTCTTATCACCTCATGCTCTGCATGATCATAGACATACAAAGCTCGTGGGTGTTCGTGGTCCCAACTGTTAGCTCCCAGAGCCTGACGTGGACCGACTGGTGGTGATGGGAAGACCTCATAATGTCGTCCCCCACTTCAATCTCCTCCCGCTCCTCAGATAGTACCACCTCTCCAGGCACTACTCCGATCACGACGCTTCCTCTACCATGGTGGTGTGCCTTCTGCCTGCCCGAATTTCTCAGCATACCTGGTCGGGCAGTCCCATGCCAAGTGACCTCACCCCTCGCAAGAAAAGAACTACACTCTCCAGGATGCCATGGTTCCCTCCGGCACCACAGTGGTGTATGACCTTACCCCTGGGTCTACTCACGGAAGGGTCTCCTCAACTGATCCCCTGTTCTTTGACGCCACAGTGGTGCATGACCACGTCTCCAAAACTGGTAGGTGGACGGAAACCTGTGTCGAGGTTCTATCTGCTGACGCCTGCTAGTTGCGTCAGATGTCTCGGATCCATCGTGTCTACTGCCACCACCAACTATAGAATGTGACAGAAAACTCTCTGTCACCAGTGCCTGCTCTAGCACCTCGAAATAAGTGGGAATTCCCAAGGGTACTATGATAGAACGAATCTCTATGTGAAGACCCTACTCGAACTTCCGCGCTCGGAAGTCGCCGTCATGGACAAAGTCCGGGTAAAAACATGCACGGTCTGTGAAACTAATCACGTACTCAGTCACTATAATCCCTCTATGCTGAAATTGTAGGATCTACTGGATTTGAACAGAGTGTAAATAGGAGGGGTAAAACTCCTCCTGAAATAGCAGCTGAAAGTAACCCCACGAATGTGACGACTCATCGAGTAACTGAGTCACAAGACTCTACCACGCCCAGTTGCTCTGTGGAAAAGGATAGCAGCCAAAGACACCATAAGATCTGTCGGTGTCTGAAAAAGCCTGAAGAGGTGAACCAATATCTCTATCCAATCATCTGCTTCCTGAGGGTCTGTCTCACCACTGAACCTCAGTGGTCTCTACCGCTGGAACTCACAGAGTGCGCTCAAGCTCAGTCTGCTCTACTGACACTGTCTGCTACTCCCCAGGAAGGGGTGCTGCTACCGGCCCACCCTAAGAAAGGGACTCACATGATGGGTCCTCGAATGAGGCCTTGTCGCTCACAGGGTCGTCATCATGATCTAATGTTGGTATCCTGGCTGGATGTCTTCGCGGAGACATCCTGAATGTTATCTAGGAGTGCCGCAGTCAAATGAGAATATATGTATATAACAGTAACAACAATGGGGAGATGAATCAAGAAGGAAAGTCAAGACTCAATCCTATGTGATGAACAAGCCAATTTCCCTATAACGAGTGTCTCAGCATGCCGAGTCGACAAGCGGGTTATCTGGGTCCTGGTGAATGGATACGTCGGCCGCTGCACCGTCACTGGACTCCTTGGCCTGAGAGCCGCTCTCGAGACACGTTGACATTTTTACCCTAAATACAAACCAATTCCATTTTAGGGATATCTGAACAATGTACCATGGAATGAAACACCTCTAATACCACTTTTTCACGACCCGACCCTACCCGGGATCGAGCCGCAACTACCCCAAGCCTGCCTCCATAGGCCCGGGGCTGGTGACCAACGCCGAAAGCACCAAAAATCGGGGAGTCCTTTTCCTACGTACCTGTACACACACACACAACCCACTGAATGAAAAAGTGCAGAGTAAATGGAAAATTAAAGTACTCACTGATATAAACAAATACCAAATGTTAATAGACCTCTAAATAGTACAAAGTAAGTGTTGAAGGTAAACTGAAAATAAAAGGAAAAAACACACGCCCATCTAGAAAAGTGCCAGAACCAAGAAACAGGTAAACAAAAGTAAACAACTGGAGAGTCTCCCACCTAGAAAACCCTCTGCCACCACCATATGCGGTCCAAGATCCTGAAATCCTAAGCTCTTCAGTATTCACGACCATCCTGTCCATCGTCTGCAAGGGTACACCAAGTGCGGCCAAAGCCCAATCAGGGGTGAGTATAAAAATACTCAGTAGGATACCCCAAAGGCATGAGGGAGAAACAAATGAGGTACTATAGAGGTGAGCAGTAGATCTAATAAGGAAAATTAAAGGAGTACAACGTAGAGCGCAGAAGAGTAAAAATATAGAGTCCAGCTCAACCCAACACGAGAAAGGAAGTAGACTCGTCCAAATACTCGGAGCTTGAAATGGTAAGAAGATGATATTACCATTGAAACTTCTCTACCTATAGTAGAAGTGTAGATTAGTCCAACCACAAGAAGCTATACATGGAAAGCATGGGGCATACCCCGCGCGTCTTTGTCTCTCTTGGAAGGAGAGTAACCAAGCCCAAGGAGTGGGTACAAGAACAAGGTGTATACATATCCAAATTCTGAGTCAAGAAACACGAACAAGATTGTAAGGGGATATATATCCCATAGCTCATCTCAAGAAAGTGAGTAGTCAACAGTCCCAAAAGTAAACACCATCGACACCCAGCATCCCGCACATCTTCCCCAAACTGCAAGTCAAGGTGCTCAAATCACTGCACCGTGACACTATCTGCTTTGGGTGGCACTGAATCACCCACACGGTTTTAGTTTGCATCTCATGGATGCATTGCGGTGGATAAAGTTCCCCTCATACTTGAGAGTTCTAGGGAAAGTCAAACCACATCTCGTCACTGCCACACAGTCGAGAGGTCTTCTAAAAGTCAAATTTGTCACATCACTAAACCGTACAACCAAGGGTCCCGCTCCAGTAGTCACGGAGAAAAGCCACAGACTAGCCAAGTAGAATGAACTGAGTCTGAATGAAGTCATTGGGCAACCCACTGCCCAGTCTCTGCTGGAGGGTAAACCCTAAGAGGTCATCGGGTAACTGACTGCCTAGTCTCTACTGGATGGTAAACTCTAAGAGGTTGTCGGGTAACCCATTGCCCAGTCTCTGCTGGAGGGTAAACCCTAAGAGGTTGTTGCATAACCCAATACCCAGTCTCTACTGGAGGGTAAACCCTAAGAGGTTGTCAGGTAACCCACTGCCAAGTCTCTGCTGGAGGGTAAACCCTAAGAGGTCATTGGGTAACCCACTACCCAGTCTCTACTGGCGGATACACCCTATGAAGTCAATGAGAAACCCACTGCCCAGCCCCACTGGAGGGTAAACCTGAAGAAGTCGACGAGCAACCCACTGCCTAGTCTCTGCTGGAGGGTAAACCAGAAGAAGTCGATGGGAAACCTAGTGCCCAGCCCCGCTGGAGGGTAAACCGGGAGAAGTCAATGTGCTACCCACTACCAAGCCCCACTGGAGGGTAAACCCGGATCTGCTCTAACCATCCCTACTGGATGGTACAACACTGGCCAACAGAACATGGAGTGGGTATTTCGTAACCACCCAACTTCAGAACAATTCACCTAGTATTGGTTCAGCGCCCGTGTAGTGTGGGTCACGCTGATACATGGAGCTCTACCTAGGGAAACATGTCACGGTAGACCCCAGAAAAAGGATATTTTCTCGATACTCAGCTTGGGAAACTGCCCCTAGGATCACTAGGGATCTGTACCCCACTTGAAACAACCTCCAGGGTAGAGGATCGGTTCCCCCGTAATGTATTGGTCACACCAAATCCACAAAAACTCTACTAGGGAACATGAAGGGATGTGATACTGTAATCCCACACAACTGAAGGAAAAAGGGGGACCCAAACAACTCCACCAATCACACCGTAGAGAACAGAACTACGAGAAACCACTCAACCCTGCTAGTTTAAACCATCGTGAACAGAGGGACCCTCTATGTCACGAGAAATCAGAGGTATGTAAAGAAGTACATGACATGAAGAAGTGGCCCATATGATGTGTGGACCTATCTTATCTCCAACCCAAGTACACAAAAATTATCAGGTACAAACTGCAACATGTACCTCCCGACATCCATGTATACTCCCAGAGTATAGCACACCTCTAGCCCAAAGGCTATCGTTCAAACAACACCCAACGTCATCACGAAGGGAGAAAACATAATTTCACTAACCTGCTTCCTCCACAGCCCTAGCACGACCATACATATCTCTTAAAACATCAACTTCACTCACACGGTAGTGAACGTGATCACACACCAAGGGTTCTCTTCTAAAAACAGCAAGAAGAACCACCACTGGAGAACCTTTCATGCTTCTATATTTAATGAGATCTCGAATGAGACTCCGCACATCCAAACAGATCGTACCATTGTAATCCTCGAAGAAAAAACACACGAGATCGAATATTTACTCGCCTCCAAGAGACCAACATAAATGTATTTCAACACTACTTCACACCCGAACGACATCCCATGGTTTCAAGCCTCAGCCTCGAAAACAGTCGGGCACATCGCACCATTTCGATACCCTCAGAAAAATACGTCAAATTGACTGCTCACTTGCATGGAACGGATATCCGGAGAAAAAGATGTATATTGCCATACCATACACGAGCAGTGCTAGGTGGGACCTGCATACTGGTCCCAAATATCTACGAACGGATCGCACCATTGTGATCCTCTCGAAAAATTACAAAAGATTGACTATCCACTTCTCCGAAACGGACACCCGGTGATAAAGATGGAAATCACCACCAATGCCCAAAATGACCCCCTTGGGCCCTGCTCCACTATGATGATAAAGCGGGAAGATTGCGCTGTTGCAATTACTTCAGAAAAACACCCAGGATCGACTGCTTTCACGCCCCGAACGGACATCTGATGAAAAAGCTGCAAATTGATGCGGACAGCTCGAAAGACGGGCCATGGTTCCCACACCTCAACTCCAGTTTCAATGCCTGAAACCATGTTGGAAAACTCCATCTCGACGCCAGGGTCCTAGAACTGCTGACGGTGCCCTAATATGACTTTAGATGTGCCTTTGCCAACCGAATGGAGAATCTCAGAAAGAAAACGCTAAACTACTTAACGGACGTGTCGCGCCACCAATGCCCCCATTTCAGGAATCAAAAACCCTGAAACCATCTCTAAACGTCCATCTTGATCCAAGTAACACGTTTCCATAGACGACACATGAATCCAATTTTTTATTTGAAATGTAGATACGTTTTAATATAAAAGGTCGAAATGAGGTGGGCCGGGCTGGTTCGGCCTGCCAACCCTACCTGAACTGGCCCGCCTCGCCCGGACCGGATCAGCCGGTCTGGATTAGTTTCCATGGGACCCACAAAATGCGGGTCCCTGCCTGCCGACCAGGGTCACAAGATCCCAGTCCTTTGCACCGTCGCACCCTAATTGGCGCCCCTGCTTCCCGATCCACCTCGCAGCAGCTCACCCGGACCGCCTCCCGTAGCCTCCTCCGCTCGCCTGCTGACGCCTGCAGTCGGAGCCCCCCCGCTCCCCCTGTAGTCGCCTGGCCATCTCGTCCTCACCGAACTCCACTGCAGAGGATAGCCCCACCGCCGCTGCTAGAGATCCCCACCACCGCTGGATCTCCGGGCTGCCGCGCATGCCGCTAGACCGGCTTGAACCCATAAGAAAACCCTGGTTCACTGGTAAACACTCCAAAAACCTGTGAATCTTCAGCGGACGACTATGATCGGCACAGAACTCATATTTTGAATCCAAAACAAGAATCGGCAAGCATGGAACATAAATTACGCAACAAAGTTATTCTCTCAAAAAAATAATGGAAATTATATGCTACAAATCATGCTAAAAAACATTGCAGAAATTAAAAAAAGAAACTACAACGATTCTACCTCTTGGGCGTAGCCCGAAACTTCGATCCTTCGACGCACCATCACCGTTGTCGCTTTCGCTTGGCTCGTGGGAGGAGGAGAATAGGTTGAAGTTGGGAGCTCCTTGATTTAGAGCTCCTTCCTCTAGAGGATATCAAAGGGGAGGAGGGGAAGTGGTTATGGATTAAGTATAGAAAAATGTATAAAAATTTTAAATAACTTTTTTATCACTCACCCGAAGACCCGCGTCCATTACTCTTGATGGGGTCAAGGTTAAGACTCCCCTAGGGTAAAAACCACCTCCTGAGCATAAAAGTGGTCTCGAAATTTTAATCATAGCCTCCATTTGAAAAGTTATAAAACTCAACGCCTAATGCCGCTAAATAACGAAAACGCCCCTGGTGGCGTTTTTCACAGAAGGCCCACGCCTGCAAAAAATACACCCCTCTTAGGGTAAACAGAATGTTTACGACTCAACGGTGCCCTCAGTTTTTCCATCAGAGATACCATTTAGGAGCTATCCTATTTATTTGGCGTTCCCAGTGCAAACACACTAAAAATTTAATTCCGGCCACACTGGTTCTTGGAATCGTACGCCGTCAGAGGGCACTGCTTTGGAATAACATCAATAAAATTCCAAAGTCTTTTACGAAAAAAATGGGTTCTTACAATAGGGGATATGTGTCCTTACATGTGTGTGAAGGTGCATATACTTAGGGGGGGGGAATCAACATCTTTTAGTTAGAAATCGTCAAGAGATGATGTGGACAGCTTGGTTCCACCGTGAGGTTGGTCCCCTATTCCCTAATCTTTAATTAGAATTTCCATTTTTGTTTGATGTTTCATTAAAATCATTTCCTTATTTTTTATGTGAAATTCATATGCACTATATATATATGGCTGTGGTTCTTAAAAAGTGGTTTCATAGGGATTTGAACAAGAAATGGGTATTTCCAAAAGATGTGTGGTATTTCGTTCGATTTTGTTATGAAAGTGTAACGACATGAATTATTTTTTAAAAGGGGTTCTAAAGTGATTTTCAAAATGGGTTTTGGTGTGAACACAAGATTAAAGGATGGTTTGATCTCCTTAAAAGTATTACTTCATTTTAAGTGTGGTTTAAAGCTTGTTTTAAATATATAGTACCTTTATGTGTTCAAAAATGATGAATATTCCTTGTAAAGTGATGAGGCCTGTTTGGAACATTGATATTGGTTTGTGAAAATGAAAAAACCCACTTGAGACATTATCCTTAATTTAAAAAATGTGATTCAAGTGTTAATGTGTGGTTTTTGATATGTGCCTATTGTAATGGCTTGTGCGTGGTTGTGTGATGTAAAGAGGGGGAATGGACTTAAGAAGCGTGATCGGTGGTGAAAGGTTGAATGCGTTTTTGATAAAGAAAGTGTTATATACATATATGTTTACTAGATAAAGAAAACTCACCACCACTTGAAATAGAGCATGATGGGAAACCTGGGTGTCTAGGTGGGTTACCAAGACTAGTATGCTAGATGACATGGTAGGGGTTCGTCCCGGTTCTTCTTGCAGGATTAACTCAACAACACTAACTAAACATATGAATTACTAGGGGTCATGGTTTTCTAAGCCACATTTTTTGAGGGACGTGGTCTTCTAATCCATGTTTTCTGTGGGCTGTGGTTTCTAAGCCATGTTTCACCGAGGTACGAGGTATCTATGGTCCCACATGAGCTAGATACCTATTGGGATTACCCATGGTGCTCGTTTGAGACATACTAATTGTGATGAAATTTTCATTTCAGTTGTTTCACACTTGATGTATTATTTTTAAAAACCATATTCTAATCCAAACTGGTTTCTTTTCATTTGAAATGTTAATGAATTCTTGGAACCTATTCTGAAAATGTAATGGGAGTGAAATGCTTTTCTTAAAAATGAAAAATCGTGACTTGAATTTGAAGAGATGGAAAAACATTATTTTACTATATCTTATTTTTAAACTGGAATGATTGGATTTCTTACTAATGGCTGGGGCATATGACATATTTATATTTTGGCGTTCCTATTGAGCATCTCGGTGCTCGTGACTAATTTACTTTTCAGTTTCAGGTTACAGTCTTAGATCTCTTTTCGGAACAAGTGTTGTTTACGTTCGGTGGTGATCCATGGGGTCACCTGAGGTATGTCACGTTGTTTCGTTTATTATTTTTTGCACTTCCATGTTGTTCTGTCGTTTTCCCTTTATTTATCTGCTTGTTCAGTTTATGTTTATTTATCGGTGTTTTTGGCCAAATCATTCCCAACTAGTTTATTTTGATTCCCGACACTAGTTTCCATCCCGTGGGTATCAGGAACGCCCTTTGGGCCATGTCATAGACCGACTCGGTTGACTGGTTCAGAGTCAACTTGGGTTGGTTCGTGACATGATCAATGTATTCACATATTTGGTATGTGAAATTAAGATCTACTTTATAATATATGGGGGATTAAAGTAAATTTTTTAGAAAATTAGTATACTTCTATATAATGTTTTAATTTTGGATGTGTTA